>JAYMTP010004236.1:0-15310 GCA_036897365.1 Geranium brycei
GTCGTTGATCTTTCGATTCTCTTCGATTTGATATACTATGAACCCAAAATAGAGCTGGTATGAGAGAGTTATGTCATTTGAAAGTTTCAATAATTTTTTAAATATATGGGCATTTTCGTCATTTTCATAAAAGTTAACAGAATTTTCAAAAAAAGTTAATAGAGTTGGGCTAAGTCGTATTTTGGCAAAATTAGGTGAGCGGTGAGTTAGTATCTTTTTTCAAGAAACGTAAGTGAAATTTCTGATAGAATTAAGTGGAATTTTCTCAAAAAATTATAATATTGTTCAACAGACATAAAAAGACAATGCAAATAGAGTAAGTAACAATTTGCAAGCCATTCTTCTCATATGTAAACTTTCCAAGGTCTACGTTTTGTGGCAAAATATTCGGGGACAAACATGTTCGAACAGCCGATCCTACGTTTATTCCCTTTTTTCTGTTTTCTGACAAAATATATTATTTTTAGTGTAGTATCATGTGAACTTGATTCTTGTCCTTGAATTAAGCAACTTGGAGGGTTGGGCGATGGTTGAGCATTTTAAAAATAAACATCTAATAAATAGATTAAATATATACTGTCTATACAGAGAATTATATTCACTATCTTTTTCATACTGATGGCTACATAAAACACTTATTTTTTAAAATTTAAATTGTAATCACAACTAAATAATTCTTAGAAGCATCTCAGGAGATTTTTTTTACGTAATGCAAAAACATTAACTGTGTAGAAAAAAATAAGTGACCTGAAAAAATAAACAAAATTAAAGGACTTGTCATTGTATTAAAAAATGGATTCAAAAGGTTAATAAACATATTTTAAATAATTTACAAATTACAATCATAAATGTCTGAAGTCCAACCAACATAAAATGTAAAACTGATAGATAGATATTTAGATTATTATTTAAGATGATGGATTGATCCATATCTTTAAGATGTATTAGTGCAACACCACTTCTCAATGCAAACCGAGTTAAAAGGCATGTGAAAACAGATGAGTAGAGTGCAAGAAGGTTAAACCCGAAATAAATGACATATAGAGGATACGTCCAAAACAAACAAATCCCGAATACCATGTTGGAAGCTCAACTCAACTTAATATATAGAAACACATAACGGTTATTTAAATTGGTGAATAATCTCACGTCTTTCATACGCAATGCTCTAACAATAAAATTTACTTTTGATGTGATGTAATACACATATAGATTGAATTTGAACATCTAAAATGTTTTGTGATATAAATTAGTAAATTTTATGGAATTGTATTGATTTATATTAACTAAAGAAAAAATAGTTTAAAAACAAAAGAAAAATTCAAAACAATCTTGTGAAATATAATTATAATTCATATGTTTAAGGCAGTACAAGAATTAATCTAAAATATTTCTCTCTTTTGTATACACAAATTAAATTATTGATTGATTGATTTGACGAATTTGTTACGAAAAGGACAAAATCGTAAATTTAATTAAATAAGGTGACAGTAGAGAGACAGAGGGAGCGAGGATTCTCCGGGATGGGCCAGGCCCGAACACTCGTTTTCACATTCACAGCAGATGGATTGCTTTTAATTTTCAAAGATAGTGGGCCCCTCTAACAGATGAGTTTCTATACATGTGGGCCCCAAGCCCAAAGAGACCGGACTGGTGGGCCCGCTGATTGTTACGGGTTACTGATCTCGCTGTCACTATTGCCAAAAAAATGCGACATGTCTATTGCAACCCCCACGCGCGCGTGTGCTCACCACCACCCACAACACAACAAGTATGGATGTAAATGAAACTAAAATTGGAGGGTAGATCCGGAACTCGAACAATTACCTTGCATTTTGTTACTTTGGAATCGTAGAGTGAGTCACATCAAGAAGATGAGAGAAAGGAACAAAATCAAAATTACACACACACAAGAAATTAAAATAAAATATGGTAAATAAATAAACAGATTGCGTATATGCATCATGAACCTAATACTAATACTTTAATAGCCACTATAATAAGAATGTTTGAACATAAATTTATGTAAACTCTTACTGTCTTTGTTGAATTATCTGATTTAAATGAGATTATTAATTCTAATGTATCGTATATTTTATTATTACATATTGAATTATAAAAAAATTGTTTAAAAGTATACGATAATTCATTTGATTCTATTGAGCAATTAGATCATATTTACACAACAAAACTTCTACCCAAATCGCACGAAATAATTTTATCCTACGGATAAACTATTCTTATTTCTTAACTAAAACTATGTGTAGTTTTGATTGCATTGAACTATGTCCTTGCCCACTTTATGAAGTACTTTTGCCTTCAATTTTGTATAATCAGGTGTCTTTGTGTATCCTATTGCCTTCACTGATTGTTTTAGTATATTTTGTGCAGGAACAAGTCATTTCGAGAAATCGGTGCGAGGAATTAAGGAGGGGTAGATTTGAGAAGAGTGTCACGACCTAAATGTTACGGTCGTGACATGCTAGAGTGTGACAGAGAGCAGAGACGCATGGAGCGCCATGGGTGTAGGTGCTACGGCTGTGACACCTTATTTATGGAGGTTGTGTGCCAAGTCGCAGTAGTACTGAATTAAAAGCTGTTTTGACCTATTTCCTAGGGATTGACCAAATTTTTGCTTCGGAGAATGAAGATCAGAGCACTACAAGAGGATTTCAAATAGTCGGGAGATGATTTGAAGTCATTGAAGACGATTCGGGTTGTAAGGATTAATAAGGGGGCAACAAGGAGCAGGAGATGCTCGATTTAGAGAGAATCAACCAAGTTCAAGAAATTTAACCTCTTGAGGTCTAGAATTTCATTGTTCTGGTAAACTATTCATTTGAATCAAGTATTGACTCTAGTGTGTATTTAAGCTCTTTTTTTTCTTTATCATGCGTTCATTTCGTAAGGCTCTCTCCAGCACGTCCGCTTCGTGCACTTGACTTGTGATGGGCCTAAAAGAAGTTGAGAAACTTAACAAAACTGAAATTTCCATAATGGGCCTAGCCTAAAAATTCTATGACCTTCAGATTTGAGTTACTATCCATTATTGGGCTTGACTATTCCTTACACCCATTTTCCAATGATATTCATAAGAAGCCCAATCCCAAATATACAATTGATAATGATTTCTCCGTAAATACGAAATAGATATTTAAGGACATTTTTTAAATGTTACACGTGCGCAGCGCCTCCTTAATGGAAGAAAATCTCCACCCCAATCGCACACGTAACCGCCACGTAACAAACAACCAAATCCGTCACCAACCCACCATCTCCACCGTTGGTCCGGCTAATCAATGAGGCTGTGACCTCACTGCCCGGTGACCCTAGCCTCACCCGCTTATTTACCGCGAAGCTTCGAGGAAAAGAAAGGGTAACCATATATTTATTTGGGGTCTCTCCGTTTCTATAAGAACAAACACAGAGAAGAAAAAAAAAGTCAAAATCGAAGAAAACAGAGAATCGAAGAAATGGGTTGGGCCAAATCGGATCGGGCAGGAACAGGGCGGTGCAGGAACCACCCGAACCACAGCCAATCGGAGGGCGTGTGCTCGTCGTGCCTGACGGAGAGGCTCGCGAAGCTCTCCTCCGCAGACAGAAACTTCTCCTTCGCCGCCGCCGGAGACGGGTCGTGCCCGGAATCGCCGCTGGGAAGGGGACGGCTCCACCGGAACGCGTCGGAGGTGATGGGTTCGGTCCCGTTCATGATGAGCGTGAGCGACGGGTTGAAGAAGAGCAGATCGGTGGCTTGCGTGGCAAGAAACAGGGTCGGAGAGGGAAAGGGATCGAAGAAGAAGAGTGGGTTCTGGTGGAAATTGCTCAAGAGGACCAAAAAGGGTGGGGACGGTGGAGCTGTGGTAGCGGTGGCATAATCGTAATATAAAACAGATTTTTTATTTAATTTTGTTATACAGAATAATCGATTAATGGGTAGTTTTAATTGTATATAATTTTAGTTACAGAAACAATTGATACTTTTTATTTTGATCTTTGATGATATTAGATTCAGTGGTCTCTTTTGAATGGTTTAGACTTTTCTCTTGCTCTGCAGATATGTGTCTTGATTTATTTTATTTGTATGTAAAGAAAGTCTTGGCTGATCAAAACTACTTTTTCAAATATGTGTTATTGGATCATGATGAAATGATTAAGCTCTATCCAAATATATGGACCAAATTGATCATATAACATTAACAATGATAAAGTACACATTTTAACCACTTTGCCAGTTAATTCAGAATAACTTACCCTAAAATAATCTGGATTGAAAAAATAAACAAAAACGACAAAAATCGTAATTCATTGTGTATCACTTCTCAATAAAAAATCATGTTCGAAATATAACTAAACATGCAGTCATATTCAGTATTGACGTTGAAACTCGCACTCTACACAATTAAAAAAATGTCAAAACATGTAAGATTTAGATTACAAATGCATATTCGTCTCTACATACTAATAAACACAATGTTATCAATTTTGATCTCCACACATACAGGTAGATTCAATAATTAAAAGAAAAAAACCTTGTCTTTTAAGTGTTATATGGAAATCATGGAAAGTCAACACTACAATTCCACGAACCAAATTTGGCTACCATGTCAATTATAACAAATCCAACAATTATTATCATTATATATATATATGCCTGCTATAGAATCATAATTAACCAGGCTCTACTTGAAACGACTGTACAAAAGGACCAGAGTGTGTTTTGAGTCTTTTGACATCAGAATACAGAACTTGAAAACTAACGAACTAAATCACAAGCTTATATTGTCCCTGATAGTGTGATATTGTGAAGTTAGTTCTAAATAACAGTATAAACTTTAAACTATCTATGCAATTACAACACTTATAGGTAGCATGAAAGTTTCGCTTAGCATAAAATTATGAAAATGCTACCATTACGTACCTTCGTATTTGTTCGAATGCTACAAAAAATACACATGTCGATTCAGTATAGCAGAATGGGTCAACCCGAGCTTGAAGTATGTTTTTGGGTATCTGATTGCCAAAAAATTGGTATAAGGGAGGCATCGAGAGCCTGTAAATCATGTATGCGGGCTTAGGTTCTCAATTTCTGATACTATCTGGTTTCCATCCCGTCTTCATCTTCCTCGTGATGATACCTGGGATCTTGTTCTCTTGGTGGTCGTTTCAATCTCTGAAATATCTCGTCGAGGGAGTCAGATGATGATGCATCGTGAGAAGGAAGTCTAGTAGGTTCCTCACTTTGGCGCAAGGGGATGAACTTTCTGTTCCCCATATTTGTTTTGAAACTTTGAAAACCCGTCTTCATTGACTGCCATGTCGAAGCTATGCCAGCGCGGCCTCCCCCTGCAGGGTTGCTTGAGTTGGAGTTGGGTCCGTCAAGCAAGGAAGCCTTGTCTGACGTGGTGTACTTCTCGGGAGGTTTTGCTTTGGATGCTTGCCTGTTCTGTTCTCTTATGGCAGCGTACTTGTTGTTCATGACTTCTCTGCTGGTCTCTCCTTTCGAATTCGGCGGACCGCCCTTACTATCATCTAGTAAAATACTTTTTGAGTTCATCTCAAGTGCAGTCTTCTCCTGAAAATTTACATTCAAGTTCAGGAAACCGTCGTTGCTCGATATGCTGATCAAATATCTGTCTGTCAAGTATAATATAACTCTTGTGGTAAAAACTTGTGTTATTTATGATGCTGTATGCATACCGTGTTATTGACAGTGGACTCGAGATCCACACCGATGAAATTTCTTGCCAAAGGTATAACATGCTCACCAACATTGCGCCCTTGTTCAATCCAAGATCGCTCTGGAAAATAAAGGTCAATGAATTAAAGCTCAAAATCTATAGGATAACAAAAGCAAAGTTACAATAAGAAATTAGACCGGGGAAGGGCGATTGTAAATGGTTGATATCAAGTGGCATGCAGTGGTAATAATATGCACTTAAGTAACACAGCACTAAAAGTAAGAACATAAAATACTGGTGTATTTACTTACCCTTTTGTAGGATAATTATTCCTGATGGATCAAGACCATCAGTATCATCTGTTTCAGTTTGAAATCTAAACCTCTTCCACCTCCCCAAGAAATCGATTACACGATCGAAGAAGTTGCCAACGACTAACAGGGTATAGATAACCATGATGAGTGGATAGATTTTGTTAAACCCGCTTCCAAAGAAGGGCACTGCGTCATCAATCGTCCCCATTCGCTACAATAGCATACACCCAACAAAGGAAATATAAATAAGTCAACGTCAAGGAAATAGAGAGGATCGCGATTGTACAACAAATCTAGTAATTTGTTACATCAAATAGAAATCATGTGTTTGTACAGTTGTAATCTTTCAGATAGGTCCAGACAAGATTTAAGCGGAAGATGAGACGAGGGGAAAGCAAATCACCTTTTCAAATACAGTCTTCCCATCCCCTCTAAGACGAATGAGATTGAGAAAATTGTATGATATTGGAGGGGCATAGCGAGCAACCATTCTAGTAAAGAAATAGAGAATAAATCTTAGTTTCAGTTGAAATAAAATATAGAAAAGGTGAAATGAACATTATGGTGATAGAGCCGTGCAGAGCTACTCACGAGCATATCATAAGCAAGCTGACCGAGCTTGTCTGTCTTGGCGTGAATGAGTAAAACATCAGCATTCCAATTTTGAACAATGAATAATATGTGCACATGCACATATACATCAGGGGAATAAAAGCAAAGACCTAGGAAAAATGTTGAACCAGCCTCAGCAAAAAATATTCAAGCACTCGTGTAATCTTATTCTCCAATATACATCATAGGTAGCATTTGAACACATTAAATACCTGCACAGCCATCTCTTGCTTCCCCACAGACTTTATGAGTATTGAAAAGAGAGAAAGATCAACATCGGGCAGTAAAGTTGCCTCTGCTAGAAGAATTGCTGCTGACATGATAGCAAGAATGATAGCCAAAAGTCTTTCAAGTTGCTTATGTGCAAGGCATCGCCAAATAAATTCTGCAAAAATTATTAGAAGGTAACTACTAATTAGCAGCACTAAATGGATTAAATAACAAAATAATTTATGTAACCAATATGGATCATCAAATAAGTGTATTACCTATTGTATCTAAGGTGGGGCCTACTTTGCCAGTTCGAACAGGTCTTAGGCTTGAGATGTATTTCCTGGTATCATCAGATATGAAAGTTTTAGTCAACAAAAAATAACCTAAAACATGCATGATAAGTTCATAATAATGAGGGAGAAACATATATGTCAAATATTTGCAGTCATATTTCTGACATCAATCTTACTACTAAATTGGAGCACATAGTGGCATACATCCTAAAAGCTCTCTCTTAGCATACATATAAACAATTTATCGACAGGTAAACTAAAAGCATTGAATCTAAAAGGGAAGATGCAGAAATTGACTTTAGTACGAAAATAGGGTACAAGGAGCAAACCATCCAGTGGAACTGCGACGTTCATAATTTCTGATTGTATCTTCCAGTTCAAGGGCCTCCATGACAAATTTCATATATTGACTGCAAAAATTTAGCAGTAAACATGATAAACTGTCATTGACCATGATAACTAAAACGCACGGCAGGAAGAAGAAAGAGCATGCACTGTCTTCAATAAATGGGAGCCTACTGCTTCAAGTAGGTACCACAATTAGCAAACCAATAGCAAGAACATAACCGAGTGAGAAAAAGTGTATTGTGAAAAATGGAAGTCTATACACAAGCAAAACTATAAAGGAGCACATAGGGGTTCTCAATTAAATAATGCATTGCAAATACTATAAAGGAGCTCATAGAGGTTCTCAACTAAATAATGCATTGCAAATAAGCAACCGTAGCTCCATTGTTCAGTTTACCTTTTATAACGATAATACTGCTCGCGAGCTCCCCGAAGATTGCGTCGCAGTGTTGCCATTGTTTTCTCATCTGTATCATAGTCCATATCATCCTCACCTAATCGTCCACCCTGTGGTTTGAAGGATGGATCTTCCTGGAACTGAAATGAAGATCGCATTTAGAAGATTACTAGAAGGAACTCACTACGACTAACCAATTCCACAAAATTGGTGTAGAAAGAACATGTATACCATATCAGTTAGCATGTTATCAATAACATCCATGTAGGGTCTCAAAGGGTCCCGCTTGGACATCTGATTGGATGTTGCTTGAGCAACCTGTAAAAGCAAGCCATTTGTTTAGTTTTAGGGAATAAGCATAGATGAAAGTCAATCAGATGAAATGCAAGCAATCCTGGTGCATGGTGCAAACAATACTACCTGTAGAACATCTAATGAAGCACAACGGGAGAATATATGAATCAAATGATGATATACAGAATTAAAAGCTTTAAATAGAACAACAATGTCATTAATAGATTAGGCCTCTGCATAAAAATAGAAACTCTTCTTCACAAAACCATCCTCTCGAGGTTTCAAGGAGTTATCTGAAAAAGAAAGGAAAAGAGCTCTAGATTCTAACTGAAAAATAGCACTTACTACAATAGCATTTGATAGCGCTTGATGAGCATCATCAAGTTTCACAGCAATTTTGGCAATTTTATGGGACAAAACTTTCTGACGAGTCGTCCAATCTGCATTTCTCCACATGCTCTTTGGAATTTCACTCAAACCAAAGCCAAGAAGAAATGCACCGGTAACAAGTCCAAACGTATTAGAGCAGGCCATGGCAAAACCAAGAACACCCCCCTTCCTGTAAATAACACAAGAAATGAGGAAAGTTACAAACATAATAGGTATTGGTCTGTGCTTCAGTGTATTCAGAGCATAATAAAGTTGAACAATAACCCTTTGATATTTTCAACTAGAAAATGTAATCTAATTGAACAGTGTACTAATATATGACATATCTACAACGCAGATCTGAGATAATATATAACAACTAAACACATTAAGATCACATTTCTATGTATGAGAGAAAGAAACAAACCAACTCCTTTGCATCGTGATGAGAAAGATAAGTCCAACTAAGCCAAGAGATCCGACAATTAAATAGAAGACCAAGTTAACATGTACACTTGTCTTCAATCGTTCTCTCCAGGTGAAGTCTCCGGCATCTTCATAACCCTGAATAAGGGGCACCACAGCCCTGCTTAGAGATAACATAATTTGAATATATGAGGAATGCACATTTCTGAGTTGTTAAAGCATTTTAACCCTATCTAAGAGACAAAGAACAACGCTAAAGCATTTATAAGTACTTTTAAAACAATAACGTTTGCAGTTGCTGACATAACAAAAAGAGAATGTGACCATAATAGAAAGATTGACAAACATTAAATCTTTATGCAGAGACATAACAACTGCAGGAACAAGAAATAATTGATGACTAAATCCATACACTTCTCATATTTCTTTCTTAGGTATCGAGAGGGACAGTTAACATTTTTGGGAAATGTACTTTTCCCCGGAACTAGATAAGGAAATGTGACACACTGGAAAGCAAAAAGGAAAATGCAAAATCCCGAATGTATGCAATATCAACTTCCTCTTATCAGCCCATTTTTCCCTCTATCAAAAAAGGTTGCCAAACAATACCTTAATATAATCTTTTTTTCCTAAAGAATTCAAAACAACATCCAAGCAGAGGGCAACAACCCTCTTTATAAATGCAATGGAATAAGACCGTGCCATTAAAATTATCTGTTCACCACGGCTAACCATTTGCATTTGTAGTTACATAATTATCCTGATAGAAAAAAAGTTACACATGTTTATCCTACTCAGAACAAAACCAAAAATGGTGCAACTTGATAGCAAAGGTAAGTACAGGAGATACCAAGCATTGCTTATAAAGCGATGAGTGAAGTATCTAATATAAAATTATGTAAGCTTACAAATGACTTACCATGTAAGTAAGAATGTACTCCAATAAGACCAGCTCCAAAAGAAAGAAATGACCCAATTCTGGTTATGAACAATGGTCTGTACATATAATAAAAAGGGTCAATTATAGAAAACTAATAACCAAATCAACAGAGGTTAGAAAGTGTTGAACCTAACCAGAACCCCAGTTCCAAAACCTTGTAAAATTGCAACAAAAAAAACTTGAATAAAATTACTAGCTGAAAAGCATAGAAATTTGGTAAAATCAACATGAAATCTTCATCAGGTGAGCAGAAATGAGATCACAACAATCTACAAGGACTACAACAATGCTGAAAATGACACTCACCGACCACAACAACAAAACCCATCAAAAACCCATCTGCAATTTATGATATTCACAATCAATTTTGTTCGGTTTCAAAAATTCTCAAACGACACTGGCAACATTAATCACAGTCAAAGACCTTATAGCGTGCACCATTAATCACAAGCTCGAGAAACAAAACCAAACCCAATTCAGCCAACCATCAAATCAACTACAAATTATAAGAAAAACGGAGATCGGAAATGAAATGAAAAAACGCACCGCCCAGATATCGGCGGGGACGAGGATGATGATGGAGAGGGAGCAGAACCAAGCGTAGCCGACGGTGAAGATGACGTAGCGAGGCACTCCTGGTCCGGCGAAGTACCTGAGCGTCACGACCACCATCCCCAATGTCAGGGGCAGCGAGATCAGATAAAACACCCACATCTCGGAGCGGATCGGATCGGAATCGAACTCGCGGCTCAATCGCTCCGGAACCGCCGCGCCGCGCCACCGCTGACCTTCGCTCTCGCGCCGGATCTGCTCTTCGTCGTCGTGTTGGTTTCGCGCAACTGTTTCTTCTGGACTTGCTCTTCTTTTTGTTATAGCTGCTACGGCTCGTCGGCTCGGGAAGTTTTTTTCCGGTTTGGGGGTCGGCTCTACCGGGCGTACGGCTCAGCCGGGCTCAATATTGGAACTGGCCCAACTGGGCTTGTATTTGCTATTTCTTGGTGTTCATGGTTCCGGAACCGATACGATTTGGACCGAATCAATCACCTTGGCTCTTGGCTCTTGAACTTGAGGAACTAATGTTAGAATAATGTGTGCCCGGTTTCGTTTTGCACAAATGTTGATCTTGAAAAACTGAGCCGGACCGCTGAACCGAATTGCATGAACTGCAATTTGAGCCTCGGATATATGAACTGCACAAGTAAGCCGCAATACACCTAACCGGTGGACTGAATATGTGGCCGGAACGTAAACAATAGTGCGAACGGAATGTGTTGTGGCTGGGGTGCCACCGACTTGAACTCGTGCCTCGGAAACTGGAGCTTGGAGACTTTGGGGATTTATACCCAACTTAGTGATGATGACCATACTTTTGGAGACAGAGACCGAAGACGGAGTGCACTATGGCTTCCTCACATCCTCTTACATTCTTGAGTGAGAGGGGCTTAAGATAGTAAGAAAGGAAAAAAAAACAAAACAAAGAACAAAACATCTTGAGAAAACACCAAAATCATGTCAATGAACAAGGAGATTGGCCGAAAATCATGGTAGCAAACGAGGTAATGGAGCAAATCAGAGTGCATCGGGTAGCAAGAACCTGGGAGGCACTAGAGAAAAAAATTTGCACAAATCTGGCGGTGGAGGGGCAGTGTGTGTGCCACACGCGCGCCCTGTTGGGACGTGGGGTTGCACATACCAGTCGGAATCAAGGGTATGGACATCTACTCGCCGAAGGTGAGACAAAAAACTAACCTGAAACGGGAGACTTGGCCAGTGGTGGTGCGTAGAGTCGGTGGCGGCACGTGGATCAATGTTCGGAGGCGACTTTGACGGTTCCTGGTAGACCAGCGATGTCTGAGTCTACTAGAGTGGGAGGTGAGACTAATCGAGCGTTGATTCAGTTTATATCTGAATCATGAGGGGTGGAAAACCGGAATCGGTGGCGGTCCATGAGTGGTATAGCGGCAGCACAATGACAGAGCAGAGTGGTGTGGCTGATTTCAGAGATCGAAGGAGAGTCGGAAAACTTGGATATTGAAATATGAAAATTGAAATATAAAAGAGAAGAATCAAAATTATAATGCCTTGCTCTCTCGCTAAAAACATAATTAACGAGTGGGCAAATCAAC
Organism: Geranium brycei; assembly: GCA_036897365.1. Classification (NCBI taxonomy): domain Eukaryota; kingdom Viridiplantae; phylum Streptophyta; class Magnoliopsida; order Geraniales; family Geraniaceae; genus Geranium; species Geranium brycei. The sequence continues at coordinate 12,011 of JAYMTP010004236.1, forward strand.
ACTCTCACAAATGTTGAACCAATGATCGAAAAATTATAGTGTCTGTGATATCATGATAAAAATAATATTGGTATAGTGATTTGATATGTTTTTATAATAAAAACAGAGCCCTTTACATAGGCACTGCACATAATTTAAATTAAAAGACATAATAATAAACTTAACCAACATGTCATAAACTATAATTGCCTAATATATATCCTAGTTTCCGAATTTTTCTAATATCAACATTGTTTTTATCGAATATTTCTTTTGTACTTTTTCGCTAAATTGAATCATAACAAATTTACCGAAGAAGAGCAAAAATTTAGGTCATTCATTAGGCATGTCCCAAAAATCGTCACTTTAAATGCTCAAAGCATGCTACTAACCTTTCAAAATAGAAGAAATATAGGATCATAAAAATAATGAGAGGACTAGAGACCCGTCAATCTCCCGATACACCTATGGTCTCGTTGTTCAAATTGCTCTTAAACATTTTACATGTTATCGGAGTATGGTTTCTCAAATTATTCAAAATCATTTCGCTTATCCATTTGTTCATGAGTTTGTTTCGAACGATTAGAGTCATGTCTACGGTCGTTCGCACGCCATCTATCAAGTTACTAGGGGTTTTCGGGAAGCGCATCCCGTTCATCCGCCCGTTTGTGCATTTGGTCGGATTGATCGGAAGTCTGTATCGTATTGCTCGAGTATGGGTTGTAAAGTTGTTCGTGGAGACGCGGAGACAATTGAATCAGTTCATCGTTACTATTACGGGTTTGTTTAAGCTAAGCGGAGCGATACTTCAAATGTTAGGCGGACGGCCTTGCAAATTGGCCAAGATGATTTGATCAAGAGACCGCAATGTGCTGTTATTACAAGTGAATCAACGAATTGTTCTGGTTAAGGAAGGAGTATTGTTGCCAATTATCAAAATAACATAGGCTCCTTTGTTCAATAATATTATCTTATGTTTGTGTGTCTTTCTTCGCCTAGCTCGTTCCCAAGACTTACATTTTCATTCATGATGATTATATATAAAGTTAATGTTTTAATTGTAAAACTAGACTTGGCACATGTCATATGATGTAAAGATCCTATATGGAGTAAGAAGTAATTACATCATATTCTCGAGAAAATCTTGTATATATCCCTATTAACTAATAAAATGGTATATACGAGGAATCACACTAGAGCTAGTGATTCAGTGTGCTCTGCCCTGGTTTGTGGTCAGGGTTTGAGCGATCAGTGGTCTCTGGGTAGTCTCAATAAATAAATAAATATTTGTTTTATGAATTAAATAAATAACATTTTTTACAAAAATAATTTTAAACATAACAAATGAAAATTGGATTGTTTTTATGAATAAACTTCACCAAATATTTATTTTATGAATTACATAAATAAAATTTGATAATGTGAGCTTTGACGTAGTGGTCTGAGTGCTCACTCCCTGACCTAAAGCCAAGGTTCGAGACTACATTTCAAATTAATGTACACTCGTAAAGAAAATAAATTTATTTTGAACTATTTCAAAGAAGAATATAAAAGGAAATGATACACTTTCCTTGATATATAAAAATTACATGATATAAGTGCTTATTGATATGGTTGTAAAGAGAAAATAATATTGTATTCTAACTTGTTTTATTACAATGGGTTAAGATAAATATTTATACAACATTCATATGAACAAGAAATGGAAATGGAAAGTAGGCAACTCAATACACGCAATCCTTTAGATATATATAAAAGAATATCGATGTGATTGATCTTGCGGATCACGTCTAAGCATGAAATCAGGTAGACAATTTTATATCATTCGTCAATAATGTTGGTGCTTATGGGCCTCTTGTGCCTCCACACATTTATAGTCTCAGATACATAGACATGAGTATGACTCGCGTGTAGACGACACTTGAGTGGAGACGACTATGTAGTGAGTTATTTCACCTTAACATGATTAAATATACTAAATTTTTGTTGGGTTCAAAATATTTTCTCTCTACAAAAATGATAGATTCGGTGTCAGATTTTGTAATCTCAATCCCCATCCAGATTGAATTGGGATATCAAATTGTCGAATTTATTTCCCAACATCTTATTTTTTTCGAAAATTACTTACCAATAACATAGTTCCTTCTCTTTCCATTTCTTCTCGTTCACATCACACACACTTTCTTCCGTTAACCAACTCAAGATAAAAGAATAATTACTCGCCGAAAATGGGGCAACAAATTTTGGTCATTTACTTGGCATTAGACAAGAAGTGCTAAACACCCACACGTGTTGCATCGGTGTATAAAAGTGAAAAAACACCCACGTAATTACGTAGATTTTACATACGAAACATCAAATATTAATCTATCCGAAGTGACATGGGTTTGCTGAGGTTGGTCCGAAGAACCACGTCACAAGTGGCCTATAAATGGCCCATCAAGATCTTGAAAGCGATATGGAGGCGTTTTCAGGTGCACGTGTTGCTGTGGGAGATGGAGGGTATGCAACCACGATATGTTATTCCCGAGAAAATGTATCCGATCCCTCATCACTACGAGCCCGAACAAGTTTCTTCTAAACGAGGAAAGAGACGGCAGTATCGTTAATCTTAATTAACGTTCTTGAGTTTTTCTTTTCACAACGATTAGCGGATTTAAAGTGGGTTGTTAGAAAATGAATGTTCTAAGAACTTTGTATATCGTAATGGGTAAAATAATTTGGGTTACGTTTTTTTTTGTCTTTCTTTGTATGAGTTGATTTATGCAAATGAATTGTTGAAGTGGAAGTTCTATAAACTGTGTTTTGAAGATGGTTGAAATGAATCGTGTCATAATTATGCTATGCTCCTTCTTTTGTCCTTCATTAGTTCATTGCATGATTTAAGAAAATAACGTTAGTATGTTGGGGTGTTTGTTTTGGAGTCAGAACCAGTCCTGAACTTAGAACCTTAAATAATGAGTCGGTTTTGGTTTTAAATTTGAGAAAACTATTCAACGACAGTTCGGGTTTGTTTCTCTCTAACGAGGAACAATCACTAATTGATAAAAGTTGAACTGATCAAGTGGACATGCGTCACTCTTTCATCCTCCCACACGTTTGCTATGTGTCACTGTCTCACACATCACTATGTTGGAAAATTTTCAATATGGGGCCACACATGTAATATATGTGTGTTGGGCTATCATCTAAGTTGACCCGAATTAAACTGATCTACTTAAATAATAAAATTTTGGGCCTATGGATATAATTGTCATGGAGATATATGTGTAGAGGCTTTAGGTGTATTTATGATTTGATGAGGGACCAAATCATAAATAT
>JAYMTP010004237.1:0-15310 GCA_036897365.1 Geranium brycei
CCACCGCGGGCCCACGCCTTTTTGTAATATAATGAGTAACTAAAGAGAAGAAGAAGAAGAAGAATAATAAGAGAAAGTATTTCATGTTTTTAGGAGGAAATTACCTTTCACTCTGGCATTTTTTACCCAAAACCGAATTTGAATAAAGATTCAAATCGAATCTAAACCGAAAAATCGAGAACCGTGGGTATTGTATCGGATTTGAGTCTGAAAATTGAGACCGAACTAATTCGGTTCGGATCCAGTTCTTAAACTGTAGAATCATCAGTTAACCAATTTAGTACCGAATCGGTTCAAGAGCTTTTAGTTAGTATTTGTGTAGTTGTGATTTATATTTTTTGCCTACAAACGAATTTAATTGTGTATAATTTTGCTCATAAATTGAATAGTGTATGAATATCACATTAATTAGGTCAATTTGGGTATAATTAAGAAACCGCACCATAAATCTCACAATTAATCATGTAATCGGGTCTAATTAGGAAGAACTGAGAACCGTACAAAAGAATCGGACCTAGAACCGGACCAATTTCTACATAATGGGTCCAAATTTGGGTCTCTAAACTAGAGAACCGATTGATCGGGTCCATTCCGATTCCATAACTGTGTCCATCCCTACTTTTCACTGCCGTTAATTATTTTATCTTTTCAATTCACTGCAGTAAATTGTTTTTAGTGTTAATTTACTACAGTGATGTTTTTATTTGTGTCAATTTACCATATTGTCTATTAAAATGGATGAAAAAAAGTATTGTTCAAACTTCAACTTTTTAAAATATTGAAATTTCTCTTGAATTAAGCTAAAAAATATTAAAAATTAAAATACAAATATATGGTGTTCATGTCATGGTCTCCTACGAATGTTTAAAAACATATAAGGACAATTTTGTTTACAAGAACAACTCATGATGTTGATTCAAAGAATAATAGTTCAGAGGAAAATCTGATTTAGAAAATAGTTCAACATGAATGTGACCAGCAAATTAGAGATCTGAAATCAATCAAGTAAAATTGGAAACACTGAAATTACATATCCAAACCTACCAATCTCAAATTTACACATCCAAAATTACATATCTTAAATTTACATATTTTGGAATATTGATGATTTTTAAATTGCTATGTTATGATTCTAAATTAGTTCTCATGGATGGTCATGGGTGTTAATTATCGAGGGTCATGTTGTTGAAATTAAACGACACGTTAAATTGGTATGTTATGATTTAAAATTAGTTCTCATTTAAATACGACAAAACAAAAATAACTCAGCTAGTTATTAGGTGGATTTCAAGTATAATATATATGTGTATATCTCATATGTGAACCAATGATTTAAATTTGGCAATGATGGGCCCTAATCAAATCGATGATCCTAATCATTAATAATTTATTATCAAGGAGATTAATCTTTCATTAAAATATCAGTATTTAGATCATAATTTATTTTTTCAAAAGAAAAAAACTATACGAATAAGGACCCACTAGTATTTTCAACATTTTCATTCTACTATTCATTGGATGCAATTTCATTGTTTATTTCAAGCATAATGTAGACTTTTTTTTAGCTAAAACCCATTTTTTTAAAAGACTGGCCGATATAATTGTTTGTATAATATTGTATATTTCTGTTTGTAATTAAATAATCTATATATTATTATATTTCGGTAGGTGAATATTATCAGCAAGAAAAAAGAAAGTTTCCATAGTAATTAGGCCTTTTAATCATTGAACTGTTACAATCTTAAATTAGAGGTAAATGCTCTGTTTATATTCATAGATAATATTATTTCCTCTCCCAAATATGAGTTATGAAAATTGGGGATTTGGTCAAAAAAAGAATTAAGTATTGATTTGAAAATTGGTTGTCATGATCTTGAAAAGACCAGTTTCTATTTCAGTAAAACTTTTCAATTTGATATAATTCCCATAAATAAACTTGTAAATGCTCCTAATCATATCAAATTGACTCTAATTTAGGGCGGCCAATACTTTAAATGAAAAGAACCAAATTCAAATAATTCAAAAGAGTTTTGAACTTTGGAACCATATACTTTAGTTTTAAAAAGAAATCAAATTAAAAAATAGACTTTAAGCTTCAATCGATAAGATAAGTACTTCCAAAGGTCAGAAGTTGACTTTAGAAAAGATACCTTAAGTTGAGATAGACTTATATATATAAAATGACAGTTAAAAAATAACCGAATTGATTAAATCGAACCAAATAAACTCAAACCGACTTAAAAGCTGAGCTGAACTGAAAATCGATTAATTTAGATTCTAGGCACACGGCTCATTTTTGGTAATCGATAATTATCGACTGGGCCAGCAACATATAAGTCATATAATAAGTTGAGACAGACCCAAAATATGATAATTTCATAAAAATCGGTTCAAAGAAAATCCAATCAAAAACCAGTAAATCAACTAACAAGTCAAAATGGCTTGAAACTCGAGAATTTCATTAAATTTAGTTCATAAAAAATTGAACCGAACCGTAAACTAATAAGATCAAAACCGAACCTAATTAAATTCCAGTAGTTCAGTTTCGAATTTTATTTTCTTATATCCGAATCAATCTGTTCAATTACAAAAAAAAAACAAATCAAACCAATCCAAATCCGTAAATAACCCCCACTACCCTTTATAAAAGAGTGGCACACTGTACAAGAGCTCACATTTTCAATATGTAAAAACTCATATCCCTAAATTTATCTCTTCTCACCATATTAGTCATAAGAGAATTCTAAATTCAAACATCTCTATTAATAGTGTAAGGTTCAAACCGTTGTGGTGTCCTCGAACATGTAAAAACCCAAACTTGACATCATGTATGTATATAGATCATTCATAAATAGGCACCTTCCAGCTTACACCAACCCATAACTCAAACAAAAACCCAATTCCTGATTCTGAGGCAGCTCATTAAAGTCTCTCCATTTGGATCTGTAACTGCACGCGGTTTTCCCATAAAGTTTTGTTTTTTATGCTCTGTTGTTGATATTTTTCAGGTCTGCCCATAAAAGCTCACAAATCTGAGAAGCACCCATTCCTCAAAACCTTGCAAGAAATGATGGGTCGGTCTTGGTCTTGTTTTCCCAGGATTTTACTTGTTTCACTCTTGCTGCTCTCTACCTTCTCTCATGGTACTACCATGTTTTTGTTTGCTTTTGTTTCCTTATTTTTTGCTAAAAATATCACCTTAATTAATTTGATTGTGTTTGTCTTTTGTCTCTGAAGGATTTGGTAGTAAAGTGATGGAGACTGTTCAGAATGAAGATTCTTCCCCTAGTCATGTTGGGGTTGGTCCTTTTTTTCTTCTTCCCTTTTTCTCACTTATCCATATTTTTGGGGGTTTGAGTTTGAGGGGTATTTTTGTAATTAATGTTTGTTTTGATTTACAGGAAGGTGAAGGAGTTTCTAGGATGATGATTGAGGTTATGGATTATGCACCACCAGAGGCTAACAAAAACCCTAAATCAGATTTCCTATTGAGCCCTCCTCCTCCAGCACTGCCCTAGCTTTTGGATTTGTGTTTTGGATGCTTTGGTTTGGCTTTGGTTGATTGATGTTGCTCTTCTGTTCTTTCCACACTTGTATGTATGAATAAGAGTTTGATTGTTCTCTGATCTTTATAACCATAAATTTGAGGATTAGATCATAGGTGACCAACACTTGATATATGATGATTCTCTTATTATTTCTCCATCATTTGTGCAATTTACTTGTTATATGACCACAAATGATGATGATTCTAATTAAGTGGAAAAGGATATAAACTTATAAGCACAAGCACTTGTAAGTAAATATTTGAACTTCACTGGAATTAACAAATCAATTTAAGAGCTTAAATGGTATGTTGAGATTATGGCAAATCAAACAAGAAATCATCTCTCATTTTCTGAATTTTCTATTCATATTATTACCCCTGGGACAATTATATTAATTAGAGAATATTTGTATCGAAAGTTTTTGAGATTCTTTTAGCGGTAAACAATCAGCCTCAATTCTACTAATGTTTGCTTAGCCAATTGGTTAAGCTCTTGCACTTGGTTTTAAAGGTCTTGAGTTTGAGTCATGCTCCGGTATCTCGCCTTTATTTCCAACTTCTGTTGGACCTCTCTCTCAACTTCTGTTGGGTCTCTCTCTCCCGGTGGGAGTCAAGTGGTAATATTGGCCCCCTTCCACATAAGGGTGTGTTTGAGCCTATTATTGATACAATAATCTTAAGAGCTCTTAAGAATCACAAATTTGATGTTGTTTTGCTTCATCATAGTATAGTCGAGCCCAAATCTTGATAAATTCGCCGATAAAAAAACAAAAGCCTCAATTCATGGGATAAAAACGGGATCATTAAACCAACCTCGTTCTTAATTTTGAATAATTACAACATTTTCCATATTCTACCATAAAACTCTCCAAGTCTCATCCACTTTATGTGATAGGGTTTCCCATCCTAGTTTTAGTTTGTCCGGCCCAAAGTTTGAAGAACTCAAGCCCATAATATGGTCCACTTTAAATCATAACAGGGCTTTTCCCAGCCCACATGGTGACCTGTGTGCAACGGTTAATGGGTCGACTGATCCAAGGCCCAAATCCCTCCCTCTACCAACTGGGAAATCACCATTTCACTCTCAAGCTACCCAATATTGACCTCTAACTTGTTTTCAAGTTCAGGAAATAGAATTCAATTACACATGAAACATATAGAACCAATTTCCAGGAAAATGGAGGCAGCACCAAGTCACAAGTGGGCCACACACAATAAAAGAAAACATAGACCAAAACAACTCTAAATTTCCAATTTCCAATTTCCAAACACTTAAAGACAGAATCAAAAAGCCAGTATTCCACAAAATGACTCCAACTCCATGAGACCAGTCTTCCCCAATATGCAGGAGCACAGAAACTTCCACTCTGTTACATCCTCAATTCCTCATCACCTAAACCTAATGAGAATTTCCCAGTAACACCCTCAAAACACCTTTTTCCACAATACAATTAATACCTGAGCAGACCTTTTGATGCCTTCAACAACAAGGTGTCCTATCAGGTTCATATATATAGAACACTCAAGCAAACAAGAATCTTCACAATTCATCTTCACCTCCTCTCTTTTTTCCAACTTTCCTGCAAATACACAGTTTTTTTTTCATTTTAGACATAGCAATGGCCCTGAACCAGTCTAACATCTACAACACAATCCATAAATCATTGGCTGATGCTCTCCAATCACAGATAGGTTCTAAGAGGTTAAGTCATGTTCTCAAGTTTTTTTCAGGAGTCTCGTTCTATGTCCAGTCTACGCTCGGTTGCAGTACTTATTCTTGGAGTTTTGATGAGAAGAGGAACTTGGATGATGAATCATTGACCAAAAACCATCCTGGTGTCTCTGCTGATGATGAGAGCCTATGCAGAGAGGACGCGGAGATGGTGATGGGGAGATTGGGAATTTTTTGCAACCCTGAGAGCGAGGGGCTCAGAGATAGGATGAGCTCCAGTGAGGTCACAGGGTTGTTCGATGAGAAGGAGCCGAGCTTGGAGGAGGTGAAGGAGGCTTTCAATGTTTTTGACGAGAACAAAGACGGGTTTATTGACGCGTGGGAGTTGCAACGAGTTCTCTGTATCTTGGGATTGAAGGAAGGGTCGAATATTGAAAACTGCAAGAAAATGATTGGTGCTTTTGACAGAAACTCAGACGAGAGGATAGACTTCAACGAGTTCGTCAAATTTATGGAGAACAGCTTTTGCTGAATTATTCTACAGCAGCTAGAAAAAAAATAATGTTCGTTTATTATTACGATTATTAGGTGTTATCATCATTTAAAAATTTAAACCTCAGATGTAAATAACCTTTTGAGTTTTCAGCATATGCTTATCATCTATTTACTCAGTCTCTCATAATCTATATAAATAAATAACTTTGTGTCTAATTTCAACACAATTTTCTCAGAAGGATCTATATTTGAGGAATGCCTAAACCTGATAAGAATGAACTCAAGAGACAAGTCCTACAATAGCAAGCTGAAGAAGTATTTTCGGTCCATTTCAGGAAATACACATCTCGGACAACTAAATTTCCTGTGATCATACGCTATTTCAACCCGAAGACTATAAATGCATGCCAAATAAGTTGACAAGGCCAGAAAAAAAGCATAATTAGAGCCCACAAATATTTAAAGTTATGTAATGCAATAAAATTAAGGAAAAAGAAATTATATGAATCACACTTTCAAGTCGTCCCATATCAAGAAAGCGAGAAGATAATTGAGTATAAATTCGTAAACATCACCAGTCTGCTCAACAGTCAATACCTTAATAAACAGAGAAAGTCGACACTAATCAAGCACAATGCAACATAAGTTCAAGCAGACACTACAAGCCAATAGATCAGTACCTTGGTACAGCTACGATCTTCAACATACGCCACACAGTGAAGCCACGCGAATTGTTAGATCTTCCAATTCCCCTGAGTCCTGCCCAATAAAGCATAACATAAAATCTTGATCCAGCAGTACAACAATCAAGGAGAAAATACATGAACATTGTCACTAAATAAGAGATTGGTGAAAGAAAAAGCCAGTGTCTCGACCATTACAATTTGTAAACATCACCAAGAAACCATATTTCTTGTGGGCATTTCGTCGAACAGGTTGCGTGCAATACAATTTTTTCATCGCATTTGGTTCAGAGGTTGATTAAGGAGTTGGGTTCGACGACGATGCGAGGATTGAGTCGTTTGGTGATGATCATATGGGAATGGATTGCTTCTCACAGCCTCAAATTTTTGGAATCAGCTGAGAGTTTCAAGAGCTTCATTGGGTCTCTGAACATAAATGACTCGTATTTGTATTTGAGAGCTCGTTGGATATAATATTTGCCTATTTTAACATCTATTCGTAATTTTGAAAAATAATAATATCACTAGCATTTATAATTATAAATAAAAATACATATATTTCATCTCAATTTATTTTATGAAACAACCTATTACAACTCGCTTCTAACACATTATATATTAATGCAATATCATTATGATAGAAAAATCTCGTGTATCTTGAATCGAGACGTGTCAATAATATTAATCTCTTTTACGATCACAAGAATACAATTACGTAAAAACTAAAAGGCGCTTGAGAAATTATAATAACTTCTTGAGAGTTAAGAGATCTCCCATTTTCGTATAACTAGGCCATACTTGTGGTGCATGATACTATGTCAATAACGGAATTGGCTGCCGGAGTAAGTCTGGCCGAAGTTCCAGCCGGCGGGGGCAACGTTGTAAGAGAGAACGCGACGACCGTCGCTGGCGGTGACGAGGAAAGAGAGGCTCTGGCCGTTTAAGTAGGAGTTGCTCTGCCAGTTCTGGCCCCAATTCCTCGACATTGGTTGCCATCCGGTCTTGGAGCCTTTGATGGAGACGGCGTGGATGTCGCCGGCTCCACCTACGTTGGTTACGAGGACTAGGTTGAAGTATGAGTGCCCGTTTATTGTGAACCTTATGCCCCCACTCCTCCTGCACCTCACCCTGCATAAAACCACGTAGTTTTATTTAGAAATTGTTATGACGTGTGCAAAAATAAACAAGTAATTAAAGTAAAGGTAGTAACAAGAACCCTAAGAATTTTACACTGTTCGCCGAAAATGTGTAGATTGTGTCCATCGATAGAGTAGATAAGTCTAATTACGGAGAAGTGATACACACAAAGTTGTTCATGACAGATTACATTAGTGCGGTATTTATGACACTGATCTGCCATAAAATTTGTTGAATGATTTGTCATGGCCAGACCTTCAATCTGTCGAACCTTTTATCATGACAAATCATTCGATAAACGTAGCATACCATCATTGAGAGGCCACCTCACCCCCTCGAACGCCTAGACTGAACGCTTCGCCTTTAGACCCAACTCACTGACCGGTCAGCAAGACTATCGTATTGACTAATTTCAGTGAATCTTAATTCGATTCAAGATATATTCAACATGAACGAGAACGAAACAAACAAACATGATTATGTGTTTCTATACTCTCGATCTTAGTATTTGTGCCATTTTTCCTATCTCGTTCCTCGAAATATTATTTTGGAATATCCCCATTTTGTGAATCCCTCTACAAATTTAAGAATATTTGGTTAAATCCCAATTCTAGAAAGCTTGAACTAATATGATGTTGGGTGTAAATTCAAGTCCACCAATCTCTAACTCCACACCTAAAGTATTCACATTTTAGCTGAGTGCAACTTTTACAATTATAACTTTTTTTCTCTATATTTATTTATTGTGACAAGTTTGGTATGCAATTGCAAACTTTTAATATAAAAATAGAGTTGGTGCATCCACCAAAATAAATAAATAAAAACTTAAAATTGAATCTAGCACACGGTTGAAATTAAAATCTCATTAATTTTGGTGAGCAATAAAGAGAAAGTAGCTAGAGACAGTGAAATTAATGGAAATGAATGAGTAAAAATAAATATACCTTCTGTAGAGGACAGGAACAATACCAGCTCTGTACTGAGCAATGTGCTGGAAGACAGGTTGAGAGAGGTCAAAGTGTGGGTTTGGAGGGTCACACCACCCTCCCGGAGGGCAGAAATTGGTGGCTGTGACCAGGATCGAACCCGGGAGGCACCACTGTGGGTCATTCACACACCTTATCTCATAGCATGATCCACAGCTCAGCCCATTGTCAAACAATGCTGTGCTCAGTGCTGCTGTGTTTGTCCCATACCCTGTGCTGTACAAGTTCCCGTATCCGCACGCCCCTCCTGCAACGTCACATCCATGTCAGGTCGCTGGTTTCAATCCGCATGCATAAGCATAGACTTGACAACAAATATCAGGTCACTCATTTTAATCTTAAAAACTGCACATATTAACATAAAGTTAACAGAATATTATCAAGTCACTGATTTTAACTCTAAAAATTGCATGTTGTTATGAATATGTAGTTCCGCGTGGAATAAAATAAAGAAATAATGGGTCATCTGTAAATGATAGGAACACTCAACTAATAAGGTAAATCTTTTAGTTGTGGAGTCCGACCCGATATATGTGACACAGTTTTACACATGCGGTAACATAGAATAAGCAACAATTATCATATCACTTAGCAATATATATCTGATCATTGATTTTAATCTTATCATTTTTGTACATGCTAAGTAGACTTGACGGTAAATATCAGGACATTGATTCTGATCGTCGGAACGACGTATAGTACCATGTACTTAGCATTGTGAGACTTACCCATTGTTCCGGAGGCGTCGCCGCCGCCGTAGAAGGTGGCATGGGCATTGGTCCATGTGCCATAGTAGCCATTTGCAGATGAGATCATGGAGAGGAGCTTGAAGAGGGAGAAGAGCACAAGAAGAGCCATTTTTTTGTGTGAAGAAAATGGGGGGTTTCTTGCAAGAAAATGGAGTGTTGGAGATGGGAATTAAATAGGGGAGTGTCAACATCATAAACCTGAAAGGCAATTTTATCTGACATGACACCTATGAGCTGTTGGGACCATATATGATCCAACTGCCACTATTGAAGATGGTGGTTTGTTTTTAGCCTTTGGGTGTGTGATTTTGTGGAAACTTTGTGCAATCCAAAGCTTTTGATCTTGCATTACAAGCCAATATTAATAGGTACCACAAAAAGATTTGAATTCAAGTTGAAGTAACTCTAGTGTTGTAAAAACCGTTAAGCGTTAGTTTGCCATAAAAGTTTTTTTTGGATTAATACGTGATTAATCAGAAAATAAATCGGATTGAATGATTGATAGAAAAATTATAGAGAATTAATCGGAGACTGGTAAGGAATTAATCAAACAAGTCAAAAACTTTTAAAACACTACATAAACCTAATTTAAGTGTTTTATTAATTAAAAAACGAGCAAAATGTAAATTGTTGGATGATATATCTTGAATGATCCCTGTAAACTTTGACACACTATTACTTTTTGGCAAAGTAAATATTTCTTGCTCAATTGTTCTCACTAGCTTAAGTGGCTATTGAGAGTAAAAAAAAGTGGGATATCATTTCTTAATGACATGAAAGTGTCGCATTCAATCGTATTTTTGGACAGTGCCTAATTTATAATATCAGTCTCAAATTTATAATATACATCAATCTTCTTTTACCTTCATATTTATCTGATATGATATCAAAAGTTTACATGATGATTCCTAACAGCAGTATATGTAATTGGAAATTACGTTTACCAAGATCTCAGATCCAAAAGGAAAAAAGTGAACGACGGCGACGAACATGGGTATCAAATTATTTCAATCCCCACATCAAAAACATGAGAGGTCCTAGTCAAGATTTGAACAAGTTGAAAAAATGCAAGTACTAGTGTGGTAGGCAAAAGCATATGAGAAGAGGAAATCACCATCAAAAGTGATATGAGGAAAGGGAGCATAGGGAAGGATATGAGAGCACATGCATGTCTCTCCAGTGTTTACAAGTAGATAATGAGAGGTCACTTATCTCATTTAATTTCACCATCTCAACATCAAACATGGTGGGTACTCTCTCCTTAATTTCCACACTCCTTCCCCTTTTTTTCCTTCTTCAATGGCTCCATGTTAAACACACATGCCACTAAACAACCCTATGCAAAAGAAGGCATTTCCAAAATAATTCTCCACATAGTTTCATTTCAAGGTGAAACACAAAATTTGTCTGCGTGGACATCATTAACCTTTTAGATTCGGAAAAAAGTTGTTGGTAAACGTAATAGAAATAAAGTATCTTACCTTTTCGGATAAATTTCCAAATTGGTATTTTAGGTATTGTTTTATTCAAAAAAAAATTCAAGTTCAACATGCAAAATATATTCTTATGAGAAAGAGGATTTTTGAGTGTAGGACTCAATTTGAAATTTTGTAAGTGAATTTAAAGTTAAGAATAAGAATTGTAAAAATAAATACTTATGTTTGTAAAAATTGTGAAAAATATAAATATTACTATGCTACCCAAAAGATGGTAACTTAAAAGTAATTTATTTTATATCCCAAACTTTAAATTTTATTTTTCACTCATCAAACTACTATTTTTTTCAACAAACTTGACGGTTTTACGAAATATTACTATATCTTGATATTACTATACCAAAAGATGGTTTTACGAAATCTTTTTAACAAATGAGAACAAAATTAACCAATACATGAAATAGATATCGCACACCAAAATAGAGTTAAAACCATGATGTGTTATTATTGGTAGTAATAATCATTGTTTTTGCAAGTACACAATAAATTGTTAAATATGTTGATACACATCACACATTAGTATCGACCGACAATTGTTATGGTAATTACATAGACATATTGAAAACAGTGTAGGGAAGAAGAAATAAAGAAGACACCATGGTGTGTTGGAAACAATTGAGGACACATATGAGGTGGTGCAATTAAAGTGTGATCATAACCTAAAACTGGCCTTGCCAATTAATTCATTATGGACCTAAATTTGGGTCATGTGTCCCGTGAACACCTTTCGGCCCTAAATCAAACACCGCAAAAGGTTGGAGATGTCACAAATAAATAAAGCTATGATATTTTGGTATTTTTCAAGTGTGTAATTGTAATTGTAAATATTTCTATGAACACGAATTTTTAAAAACCGAAACATTATTTAATCAACAGATTTATGGTCTAAAATCATTGTATCCAAATCATTCCAAGACTCCAAGTACTTCGAATTACGTTACATAAAGATCATGAATGCGTATAAATTAAATTATAGTGTAAATGTTGCATCCAAGACGTGAACTTCAATGGAACCTAAGGTCCACCGATTTAATTACCAGAATGAACCACAAGTGAGCAATGAGCATCAACAGGACCAGTTAAAAATCACTTGGTTGGTTGTTAACCCCAACCATCTTATTTAATGTGACATAGCACGCCTCGGCGATCTGGCTCCGTGGCGAGGGTAAAATTGTAATTTTACATGCGCTCGATTTTGGGTTTGGGGAGCACTTGCTGACCACATGAATCTCCAGTTTTTTTTTCAAAAGGCACCTCCATGGGCACATTGAATGTTCATAAATGTGCATGCTTCATAGTTTAGGGACACCCTTCAATTATAGGACCCTTTTGAGTTCAACCTGCACCACCAAGCACCCTTTATTTATGACACTTCCATGCGAGTCTTTCAAATCCAGAAACAGGTTCACTGGCTAAAAAGAAAAGCTGGCCTCGAAACCCTACCAGATATAAATATCCCTAAGATTCAGTCTCCATTTATAAACGCGTAAGCGCTGCGTGAAATGATAACATAAAATACAGGCATTATCCGCGGCGACCCACATTTGATTTGGATCGCTCGTCGAAAATCAGGTTGTCTGAGAATGCAAGGCATGGAGTAATACAAATGTCCTACACTCCCAATTTGATGTATTTGACCGAATTTACCAAAGCATTGCTGTTTTCAATGACAAAGAGGAGTATTTCAGACAGCTATAAAATCTACGTTTCTATGCATATGAAATTACAATGAAATCATCTATTGTGATTTATCATAGCAAAAAAGAAATTAGTGAGACATAAAATAAATGAACAGTCACATGAAGTATCCTAAATGAGAGAAAAGCAAAAACCAATACTCCACTAAGGTGGCTTGAAAATTTCACTTATCATTAACCCTTAATCTGCAGAGAAATCTATACTAATAGCTTTCTATAGATTAGATAATTTATTTTGATGCATTAATATTCATAATTCATCTTAAGAAGTAATAATAACTGACCTAGCTCCAGTTATCAGATACTTTTAACTAATAATTCAGTACAAATTTTATGATGCCTGTGTTCAGACAGCACATATAGCACTGGTTTTAGTACAAAGTTAATATTTAAATCAGTATTTGTGAATTTCCACATGACCTCACAAGGAAAAAAAACAAGCGTCCATCAATTATAATTAGAACCAACAATAGAGAGTGAAGACTTAAATCAAAGAATTACCTGCACGATTCCATCAGTAGCGGTTGGATTCACAGGAAGGCATGAATTTGTATTATCTCTGCATAAATATGCATACAATTCCGAAACGTATCACACACACATTATTGAGTAGAAATTTCAGAAACAGAACTCTACTAGTGGTGATAGATGCAAGCATGTAGCACAGGATACAACTTAATGAACACTGATTAGATTACAAATAAAAACCTTTTTAAGAAAAGTTTTGTCAGATTTCTCAGAGACTGTATTGGATGTTTGCTGCTAGAAGGATTTCAAGTTTCTCTGATACAATCCAGATACTGAGAAGTACTTCAAAAAAATATTACAGCCAAGCAGAAGTCAAATTCCAACAAAATATGTTTGGGCTTTCTAGCAAAGCTTGGGATGAGGCTCATTATGTATACTCTAATTTTGAGGCTGTTCTCACATAGCAGTGACATTAAAGACTTATTAGACAAATGTTTAAGAGGTTGCTCCTTGCCCAGGCGACTATGAAGAATACAACTTACAATTAATTTCTCTATTCAATTATCACTGCTTATTTTGAAAAATAGAGAATACAAAGGGAGATTGTATTATGTGTTCCCAATCAAACTACTCTGCAGTTAAATTGGTAAACATTCTGCTTATAACAATCTGTAATTGCTATGAACGTTAATGAATACCTGATATTGAGTTTATCTTCACAAGTTTGGAAACAACAACACTGCACAATATTTTACCGCGTAAAGAAGCAAAGTTAGAAAATACAGATAAAAATGGCAATTGTTGGCATGAAGAACTAAGTGCTTAATCCAGAGCGTTGCAACGACAAACAATATGAGTAACTTGTATTGCAATGTAATTAATAAAAAAATGCATTAAAATCATCAAAGATACCAAAGATGCAAGGAAATTACTATGCATTCATGACAATAAATCTGTGTTCTGGAAACCTGTTTCACTAATCCCTAGATGGCAGAAATCATACGCATCAATGGGCAAAGGCTCAAACACCAAATTCAAGAACGGAGAAGAACTGTTGTAACAATATAGGGAAAAACTGGTTGATTGAAACTAGGCTACATACCTGCTCCTGTGAGACTGGGACTTGATATTCAAATCAGTATGTGTACCTATTTTGCAAACACTGCAACGCCATAAGTTAGCAAACCAACAACACTACTCACCCATCTCCAAAACAAGAAGAAAACAAGGGAGAGTAATGGCTGGAGTAGTACATACATATGGATTTGAAAAGGAGAGGCTATGAAACTGTGTAGTAATTATAGCTTTACAAAGAATGAGAAGTTTTAGAAGCAATGACAAGCAGTTACCCCAAGCAAGACCTAAACTGTACTAACTTTTACTAATGCCGCCTCAATATTATGTTTTTCTCCTAAAAAAAGTAGATATAGGAACACAGAGAACATGCTAATAACAGTACAATTGTACAAATAAGGTTTATTTTGCAATGATTTAGAGCGGGATTGCACAGTTTGATGAGGAGAACAACATGACAAATATCCAAATGCTAATCAGAGCCCTTTTCTTTCTTCGGGTTTAAATACTAACCCAAGGCTAATTCCATGTCTTAAAAGCTATTAACAGGCTCAGGCCAACAAAAGCCCTGAAAAAAGAAGATTACATATTTGGTTTGAGGCTTATGGTTTTCTTAATCTTTCAGCAGTTAAATCACACAAATTGTAGATTCAATCTCCCTCCAAACACTGTGCTGCTAGAAAATTCAAGATCAGGAGTGAATTACATCTATGGTCACCAGCAAAACAACCTTCTCTCAGTAAGAAGCATCATATGAAACCATAGATATGGCTTGATTAAGCTCTTCCTGCAAAATGAAATCACCAATTCTATCATCAAGAAGTTGCATCTTTCACATCTCCAATCTCCAATCCTCAATCACCTGAATCTAATCCATCACACTAATTTTCCTAAAAATTTCAAACACCTCACCGATTCCCAAACCTAAATCTGATCACCATTGCAGAAATCGAGAAACAGAGCAAAAGAGAGAATCACGAATCCGACGAAGGCCTGGTTGCGATCGGCACCGCCATTGCGCTTGGTGTTGCAGAGCTCGACAAGCTCTTCTTCACGGGGATGGCAATATTCTCCGTCCCGACTGAATCCCTGAATTCGAACGAAAACGGAACGGACAATTCCCGAATCCGAATGAAAACGGGACGGAAACGGCCCCGCCCCATATATTAAAAATATATATATTTAAATTAAAAATAATATTTAAAAATATATCTTTTTTATTGAAATAATATTTTATAATACATGTTTAATGAAAAAAATAATATTTTAAATATATATTTTTATTAAAATAAAAATTTTATAAAAA
>JAYMTP010004238.1:0-15305 GCA_036897365.1 Geranium brycei
GAGAGGAAAAATGAACTTTTACCACTAAACTAAGGAAACTTTTTATTATTTTTACACAGCTTCTAAATATATTACAATTCAAGGAGGGGCAAGTGTAATTTTCGAACCAAAATTTTCATTCGAAATTCTTAAATTCTCGGGCCAAGGGGGGGCGGCTGCCCCCTATAGCTCTGCCCCTGTCTGACCGTAACGAGGGGGTCGGGTTCCATATTATGCTTTATAAGTGAACTCTGTTGGGGAGATGTGTAACGAGTGGGTTGAGTTCCATACTATACTCTATAAATGAACCTTGTTGGGGGAGAGGTGTAATGAGTGGTTCGGATTCCATACTATATTAAGTGAACACCATTCTTCCACCAGTTCATAATCAAGTTCTACCGGTTCAAACGGTTTGTATTTCTACCCCGATTTGTATTTAGTTTCTCATCTACTTTAATATATGTGAATAAAACTACCCACTAGCATAAATTAGTTTAATTTTAAATATTTTTATTAATCTTTACTAAAAGATTAGTGCATAATTTGGTTAAGTGGCATTTTCTATTGTATATTTGGATAACTATTCAATATTTCGAAGTAACAATAATTTGATGTTTATTGAAGGGTTTTATTAAACTAAATGTCCGCCCTTGATTTTTTATGAGAAGATAGTGTAATCAGATTTGTGGTAAAATATACACTATCAATATATAATTTCGGATTGTAATTTCTAATAATTGTGTTATTATTCTAGTGGATCCTCAATAGATTTTATATTTTAATCGTGCACAAAAAGAATCATTTTTATTTATTTAATTCAAAGAAAAAATCTTCGACTCGATCAACTTGACCCAACTAATCACCAAAACGATTTTCCTACCAATTTGAGAAAATTAGATGTGTTGTAGGAATCGGTGCCTATTCAACCGATATCTACAACATATTGCATGTAAATACACTCTAGATTACTACACCTAAGTTATAATATGACATGCAACCCCTCTAGTTGATGAATTACTGATTTTCAGTCATATGGTAACAGAAAAGGAGCCGATTAAATGAAAACAAGTTGATGCTACTTTCTGGGCCGGCTCAACAAATATTGAGGCCTAAAGCGAGAATTGAATATGAGGCCTTTTGTTTTATACAAATTCTTTACACATCTACATATAAGTTTTTCAGTTTTTGCTTCAATTGCTTGAATAGCTGAATACATTCAAATCACAAATTATCTACATTTATATATTGTAAAAATACAACGTTGCATATTAAAGGAAAAGCAACAAAACTTCGTAAAAAAAATGAGATTTCTCGATCAGTAACTAACGCCGCATAACTGCAAACGAAGCATCAAATATGAAAACATCGACAAAATTCAGATAAACTATTTTTCATATTTCTAATAAATATCCCAGAAAGAAAATTAATTCACAAACATTTTCGTTTGCAGTGATTCATTAGGGTCTAAAAACAAAACAAAACTTCGTATAAACTATTTTCCGAGAAGCCAACCAATTTGAATAAAAACCACAAATCACATAGCAATAATAAAAAAACATAGCCCTAGTAAATCACATCAAATAAACAAAAACAGAAAAATCACTCTGAAACAATTTTGGTAAATTACCTAGAACTAGCAAAAATAGTAAATCAAGTGAATTTCTGGCCGGACTCGATGAAGTGAGTGATGAATTTCTAGCCGGATGAAAGAATTTTATCCAAAAACATATGAACGAATTGTAGATGAATATGCATATTCATAATGTTGTATTTATAGACCCTAAATGCAAAATTACTCAATCGTTTCCATGTTTTTATTAAGAAATCGATGAGTCTCCTCGAGCAATGACAAAATTGAAGAGAACCGACAATAAAATTGGGAAGTGAGAACGCATCAATAAACGCAAAATAAATCCTGAAAGGAGAAAAGTAAAAAATTGGTGGTTGGGTAAGAGATTCGGCGCAGAGAGAAAGATGGGAAGTTGGAACGCAAATATGAACATGGATTCGGCGATTCGTTGTATACTAGCTCAGCATGGTGTTTAGGGTTACAATATTTTGGGCCTTTTTCTCATAAAAATGGGCCTAATCTATTTAAGTTATAAACTAACAAAAGGCTTATGGTTCGGTGGGCCTAGGCCGGCTCTGACTACTCTACCATAACATCTCTGTCGTTTTAAATCGTTCATAGCCAAGTAGCACGAAAAGCCTATGAATAAATACAAGAACCAAAGCCCGGAAAAGGACCGAACCAAGCGCCGAAGAATTAAGACAGCAAGCACCAATCCGTTTACTTGGTACCCACGCAGAAATAAATTTCACATATACATCCTCATAAACACGGAAACCTGGTGCTTTACCTACTACGAGATAAAAATAACTTCCATGAACAAACCACGGCAATTCATAGGAACATACATACAACTTAACTCACATCAAGGACTTGGGTCCAACTAAATACTGAAAACTTCTAAGTCTGCAAAGTAAGATTGAATTAAAAAACCACAAAGATAAAAAGGCTGCCTTATCAGATTAGAGTTGCTTCTGCCTGCCTGCCGCTAAGTACATACCTACAGATGAGGAATAACATTGTATATCAGTGTCTCATAAAAATAAAATACGTGACTGAATACGTGACTGAATACGTGACTGACAACAATATTTACCCTGAAAATATGTGCATCACATCTCTCCCAAAAACCATTACTTTAAAAGATCATGGTACAGACTTCATACACAAGTATAAAAATACTGAATTATAAGTCCAAATTGAACAAGTACGATATTAGTCTAAGATTGAGCACCCTTCCTTATCTTCTCATACAAAGGAAAGACATTCTCAATTCCACTAAATAAATCTTGTAGTCTAAAGCCGTAAGCTAGTTTTAAGATAAAAGTCCTTCTTTTGTAAATCAACAATACCGCCGACGTGGGGACCACCTCACCTACACCCTTTATTTGGCCAAATTTCAAAGAGCAGTTAAATTTGGTGATAAATAGTGTTCCCCTCAACCATGGAAACTTGTCGCCTAGTCATCAATTTATAGTGCCATGGTGACATGGTCTACTGACCAAGTGCAAATAAAGTTAGGGACAAGCATACCTGTACAGCTATGCCTCAGCACAGAAAAACCACCTCAACTGATGGGGCATGCTTCAACAGTTGACGCTCTCTGGCATTGACCATCAAGCCTGTCAAGTAGCTTTGTGTAAGGGAAAGTCAAAGACAGACCCACTTTATTGTTCGAACCTCCCATTTCACTGCACCCTTTACTTCCATTATCTTCTGCGCAGCCATTAACATCCTCAAAATTACTATCAGCCGGCTGCTTCATATGAATTACCTTACCAAACAATTGAAATGAACGAACGCCGACTTTTTCTGTGTTGCAGCTCATGTTACCAGAAAGTTCTGTGCCGAAGGAAAGCACACTACTCTGGCTATCTGGTGATAAGTTGTCAGACGGAGGACTCCCGATATTCAGCTCTGTAGACACAGTTTTCAAGTTGGGCACCATATTGGTGCCGGAGAACTTACCCGCAAACATCTGAGAGGTATTAAAACTCAAGAGGTTGGAGGAACCGGAAACGGTTGAAGAAATTTGCCTGGCTCCCTGCATGCCAGCAGGAAAAGTGTTGTGACTGAACATTGTTGGGCTAATACGCCCCATGGGAAAGAAGAGATCTCCTCCATCATTTAGCGGCCCAGAACTTTGAGGGATTCTAAATTTTTTTGCTGGAGGAAAGTGAGTATGAATCGGAGGGGTTGGTGCAACGAATTCAACTTGCCAAGGGCTCACCCTCCTTGAATTCTGCAAAACTTCAGGCTCGTCCCATGTAATCTGGCATACAGATTGAGAACACAAGTGCTTACATCAGCCAATTGAGAAAGTGAAGTATTATAAATATGCATAGTATGAGATACGTGTAGCATGTTTACAGAGTACCAAGTTCTGGTACTGGGAACAAGTCAACACGAGGCCTTGACAGAACAATGGCTAGGACCTAATGTGCTTTTCGACAAACATTTTGCCATTCTGCTCTATTAGCTCATATTTATGAAACTTCTGTGCATATGATTTTTCATTGTTTAACAATATATGCTTTTGAATCATTATTTTACAATTCTTTAAAGGAAATAAGTGACAGGCTTTTGATAATAAGAGACAATGACTTCCTTTGGACAACATGCTCATGAAAATAAATATTGATACGTTTTCAAATTTTCTTTGGCGCCGTGTTAATGCTAACATGAAGTCTCTAACGTGATGCCTTAACCAAAGATAACAAGTTAGAAAGGTCAAATCACAATTTATTTGAGCCTGAGGGAGAAATCATATAAAATAAACATGACTAAGGGCTTACTTCACAAAAAAGTAACAGGACAAGGGAGGCAAAAAAAATTAACCCTTAAATACTAGTAACGATAATGAAATTTTTTGAAGTGTTGAGAAAATACTAAAAGCATTGAAAACTTTAGTGGGAGCAAATGAGGAAAACGTGAAAACTAAAATATAGAAGGTATATTTGCTATAAAAAAAATAATTTGCAATAGGGGATATAAGCCCCCACAAATGAATGTGGTGACTGCCCCTGCTTACTGTTATTATTGTTGTATTCTATATAATCAAGCAATTCGATGTAACAGTTAGTGATCCCTTACTGCCCAACTTGTTAGATTTTTAATGTACTTAAAAACTACAGTTCCATGTAGTTTCACATGCATATTAGCATTTAATTAAAAATTGATAGACATGTCTAATGTTCTCTCTAATGATGAATATCATGTTTAGGTTGTGTTCCATGTCCAAGTCCGTAATTTTTTGGTTAAGTATAAAGCTATTTACCCAAATGTACTGCATCCCACAATTAAGCACATATAATCTCAACTCAAGAGACAGAAAAATACAAAGGTTTCAGAACACAGTAAAATCATAGATTTTGTAACAATGGAATATCACGAGTTCTAGAAATCGGAATTGCAGAGTATCTAGTTGCTAGCACTTAACATATATAACATTCTTCATGCCACAGTTAAATAAAAAAATTGTATTAATGATTATAAGAAGCCATCTATTACATTAAGTTGGGACTTAGGATATCGAAAAGCAGAAAACATAACCCTGAAATGGTCATGATTAAATAGAGATAATGGGCCAAGAATATCATTAGTGACAATGCAGATAAGTTTTTAGGGGTATATGGTGTAAGTGACTAGTACTTCGCAACAGCTGAAAGGAGGAGCAATGCATAGTCCAATAGGTAAGTGAATATATTGCAAGAACTTGACTCTCAAAGAACTGGCAGAAGAAAAATTAGTTTTATCAGTTTTGCATTTATAAGTGCATTGCTTTATACTGCCAGAAGACCATAATTTAGTTTCATATAAACTCGGCATGATTTATACTTTGTATATTTGGCATGTGGCACTCATGCTTGACCTTTTAAGTTCTATCTATAATGCAACTTCAAATGTCCTGATTTGACCCTCTAAGCAATGCATACCATGATGATATCTCTATAGCCCCCGAGTTAACCAAAGCTAGCTTGTCCAACTGGTCAAGCATTTGAACTTGGGTCCTGAAGGACTTGAGTTAAAGTCTCTCTATTATACATAGTTATCCCACCTTTATTCTCTTCTCTCCCAACCTCTGTTGGGCCTCTCTTAAGGTGAGAGTCACATGACAATATTAGAGTCTCCTTCTACATGAGGGTGGGGTCTTCAACCCAATGATTAATACATCAATCTTAAGTCTTCTTAAGAATCAAATGTTTGGTGCTCCTGTGCACATAAAAGCAAGGTCTCGTGCTCAAACCTTTTCTTAACATTGGCCACTCCATCATCATAAGATACATTTTACTCAACATCAACAAAACAAAATTCTAACATCACATAACTAGAAGCATCATCAAGTCACAAGTTTCAGTCAGTCATATCTAGTCCAACACATAAGAGAAAAATAAGAGTAGAACTGAGAAAAGTTCAATCATTTGTAAGAACTCGGGATTAGCCCTATTCTACCCATTTTCAGGATGAAGCCAAACCTTTTCACAAAATTCTAAAATCACATAACTAAACATCATCAAGCAAATGTCACAACTTTCAGTCGGTCAATTCTAGTCCAAAACATAAGGGTAGAACTAAAAAAAGTTCAAGTGTTTGTAAGAACTCACGATCAGCCCCACTACCCATTTTAAGGATGACGCCAATCCTAAAACTGGTTTAAAGTCACAGAAACAAAAAACCTAATTCAAGGACATTTTATTTGGCAGCACCAATCCCCCTCCTAGAGTTTTATTCCCTTGTCACATGTTGAAATCTAGACGTGTCATGGAGAAACAACACAACAAGAGAATCAAACATAAGTCAACAAAAATTCAAGAAATTCAGCACAATCTGCCATATTCTATCGTGGATAAATATTCGCTATAGTACTAAGACCCTCCTCCAACTTCCACACTAACTGCATATAGACTTCCATATAAAACCCACTATTAGGAAACTCCTATATAAGTGCCACATCATTTACCTCACCAATGTCAACAAAAATGATATCCAGATTACGAATACTAAAACCACGTAAACACATCAATGACAACATAAACATACCTCGAGCATCCGCCACGGAGATCCCTGCCACAGCCTGCCACCAACGGGAGCAGACGAGACAGTTCCCTGAAACCAAGCCATCCTCGAAGAATCCTCGGTCTCCATCGCCATCTTCACTCTCATCCCAGCTGACCAGTACACACCGAGCGACTCCTCCACCACCTCCGCCCTCACCACAAACTCCGACCACCCAGCCCTGGGATAGTACACGACCTCGAACGGCATGCCCCGCGCAGCCAGCTCGGCCGCCTCCACGACCGCCTCCGCCGAGACCTTCCCGGAGAACCCATACCTCCCTTCCCGCACCGCCCTCCTGACCCCAAGGGACACATCCCCCCTCGATCCCTTCACGAAGACAACCGAATCGCCGGCGACGAGCTTCTTGCGGTTCACGAACCTGCTCCAGCCGGTGGTCAGGAGGTGGCGCCGCGGCGTCCCGCGGTAGATGTGCCTGAAGTCCCAAACCGCGCCGTGCACGTCGGAGACCGAGAGGGTCTGGACCGGCGGGTCGGCCTGGTGGTCGAGCGGCGGGAAGATGGAGTCAGCGCAGAACCTGGGGACCGAGAAGCCGCCGCCGTTGTTGGCGTCGGACGGCGTCAGGACCTTCGCGAAGGAGACGACCCCGCCGGCGGGGGAAGAATCGGGAACCGCCGCCTCAACCGGCGGAGGAGAGTGTGGGTCGACGGGGGCGAGGAGGAGCTTGGCGAAGACCTCGTCGGAGACGGGATCGGCGAGGAGGCGGAGGCCGGAGACGCGGCAGAGAAGGTGGGGCTCTAGGCGGAGGAGGCTCGCTCCGGAGGAGGAGGCGTGCTCGAGATGGCCCTGAGGGAAGTAGTAAACCCTAGAGTGGAGGGAGGGGACGGCGACGGAGGAGCCGGCGCAGGACCGCCACACGCGGGGGTCGAGATCGGAGGGAGCCACCATCGGGTTTTGGAGATCGGAATTGGGTGGTTCAGAGGTAGACGGAGGTAATGTCCATTTTGTGTTCGACGTAATGTCTGAGACTGAGAGAGAGAGAGAGAGAGCTTTATTCTGGTGAGTGCCGTCTGGGGGTAGGAGAAGGCGTGATTAATTTAATTCCATTATTGCCCTCGAAACTGTCAGAGAATCACTGTTTTGGTCACGACAGCGTAACTGCATCTGAATTTTGAGTGCCTGCTGGTGATTAAGAGACGTACTAATCTACAGACGTGCTCATTTTCTTGTGTATTACAAACATCCGTACACGCCCTAAATTTAATCTTAAAGACTAAATTCTAACACTTACGTACTTGTGAATTTTAACCTCTCATTACTTAAATTATAATGTATTTAAAATTTAAGAGTAATTGATTTACTCTTAAGTATCTGATGTGCGTGAAAATAAAATAAAAATCATAATGGCAGATCATTTTAAATATTTATTTTTTACTTAAAAATTGTATATATTAAATTTATACTTATGTATTACATGTTAAAAATATGTGATAAAAACAATTATATATATAAAGCTCACTTACCTCCCCTTAATATTAAATGTTATTTATAAAATTAATTTATTCATTCAAGTTTTTGACAAATATTCATCACATGATGATACACTCATAGACAAAATTCAATTTTTCATGACTTAAATTTTTGACTATTAATTACATAGAGTCTCATTATTATTCCTCCAAATTTTAAGATTCGTTTCACTCTCCATTTGTAAAAAAGCATATTGGCCATTATTTCACTTTTTGGTATGCTTGGATTGCAAGAAACAGCTTAGTCTTAAACATGCATCTTCAATCATTTAAGATAACAATCATGAAATCGAAAGAAAAGGTTTTTACTTTAATTAATCTGATAACTATTAATTCTTGATTAAAACATACCTTTTCAATTTCCGACACCCTTAGAAGTTAGAACTTTCAAAATTTGTGCACCTTTGAGCACAAAGTAACTTAATTTCCCTGCCATTAACATTCACGCATTTTTACATGTAACAAAGAAAATCGAATCCAAAATAAAGATGCTTCTTTAATTTCCTTCTTTCCAAAAAAATGACAATAACACAGTTTTTCTTGTCTAAAAAGGGACCAAACCCTTTTCAAAGAAAACCCAAATAACTCAGAAGATGCATAATTTTCCCAAGCATCTTTACACTGCATGAAAGACTATCCTACCCCTGCCCCAATCCATTTTACCTTCAAAGCCTAAAACAGGCATATCCTAAAATACTAAAAACCATGTTGTGGTTGAGGCACAACGTTAACTTATTGCTCTATTTGCAAACTGCAGAGTACTGAGCTCTATCAAATGTCATCATTTCCCCTCATCAACCAACTCATCCAACCCTTTCCATCTATAGAAAAAGTGCCCAAAAAAATAGTAACAAAAAATAATCAACAAACGTCGCCTTAAAAAAATGAAGCCCCTTGTTGATGTTTGCCGAGCAAATGGTATAATATCAGACTTCAGAACCAGAGTCAGATGAGCCTCCACCCACACCAGTTGCATGAGACTCCGTTAGTGTTGCAAGCTTTGGTAGAGCACTTCCACACTGTTTAAAGGATGGCCTCAATTTCATGTACTGCAAAAAAATGGATGGATTTAAAGACTATCTGCAGAATTTTATATCCAATTTATTACATCAATGATTCTTACTGTCAGAAGTTCAAAATGCAAAATATAATGAGTGATGTAGTCATTCCATGCCTTGCTATAGAAACAATTTGACTGGATATTTACCTCCTGATAGAAAGCATTGATCTCCTCTTCTGTAAGGCCTTCATCCTCTCCGGCATTTTCCTCCCACCCAAGGGAACGAAGGAAAGCAGTCTCTTCCTCATCTGGATAAACTTCTATGTCCAGGCTCATATTTTGCTCTCCTGAGGAACTGCCATTGCTCGTATGCTCACCACCATTCTCGAAAGGGTGAGGGCTCACTGGAGTACACACTTCTTTCTCGACTTCTTCACTAGATTTCTCGACAGCAAGGGAGGTAGTTTCAGGGCCTGAATCTGGGAGAGCAGGAGCAATGTTCATCGAGGATTTCTTCCTCATGAGATTTAAAAAATCTTTGCGGCTTTTGGATTGAGCAGAAGATGGTCTCTTCTCCAATGCAGAACCAGGATTAAGAGACTTACGCTCAAAAGTAGAAAGTTTTAGACTGTTTACAGAAGCGGGTGCAACCAAAGGAGGGGCAACAGTAGGAGAAGGCTCACCATTTGATATCCTACTGCTGGCATTATTTAGTGGACTAGAGACATCTCTTGGGGTGGTGGAGAAGCCATTATCCCATACTGGTTTGAGAATGAGAAACTTCCCATGAGATGTCTTTGATGCATCGGATTTTACATTTCCAACAGGCTGAGGCTGATTAACTAGGTGCAGTGATAAAGATTGCTGCTGCCCATTCTTGGCAGCTGAAACTACCTCACTACTTCTGACTCCTAGCTTGGGCTTCAATTTATCAGAAGAATTGAGGACCTGAGCAACAGTAGAAAGACAGGATTACTCAATATTCAACATCAAAATAAAATAACTTAAAACGAGATGTTATCCAAATGGACTAAAAAAATCAACACGACTAACTAAATATCCATACAGAAATTGTTATTTCGTAAAACAGGGTGTAGTAATAAGCTTAGACACATTATTTAGATGCTCTTATCCACTGAGATGTTTGTGTAAAGATGAAGTTATCCATTGTACTTGAGAAAATTATACAGGATCTACTACAGATCTGTTTACAAGAAAATATTGTATGCTTATAATAAAGATCGCTGCTTCATCATGAAAGGATCGAGCTTCTAAAGAAAATGATAGATTGTTATTCAAATTGAATTCACATATACACTTTATAGAAAAATAGCCATAAGACAGCCTCGGAATACCAAATAAGATTAATTGTACCGAAACTAGACTAATAGAATCCTGCTGCAAATCGAAATCCTCAACTACAGGATATGTTTAACTAATCTAGCATTTTCTCCAGTAATGACAACTACACGTGTAAAGTTCTTATAGCATTATCGAAATATTGAACCAACCATGGGTGTACATGTTTTAGTTATAACTGATTTAACTGAAACGAAATAGAGATATGTATTCTGGGCATGATATTTTAATAAATTTTGAATCTAAGTATGATTTTGGTTGGTAAATCAGATCATTGAATAAACTAAATCAATCAAAATGTTTACATGTGTAAATGTGTTGAACATATAACTACACAAACATAAGAAGATTTTTACAATATATTGATACTACAAATAATTGAATGCACCCTAAATTACTGGTACAGTAAATCCACTTTCTGTATTTCTTTTGTAGCAGTGGTGGCTCTTCAATCACTACGCTCGCACTATACAACATTGGATGCACAATACAAGTTTACGCAGGTGTGAAATACTATTGCTTGATGATAAAACTGATCAGTGTAATTTTAAACACGTATGCCACTGGATGCATAACAGAAATTACCATTCCTTGATAATTACACTGATCAGCATATTTAAAATAAGGCATAGACAAAAACTAGAGCAAAAGGAAAAAAAACATATTACTTTATGGCAGAAACCAACCTACATAGCACAAATCTCAGAGAACATTGGAATTTATATTGTGGTAGCAATAACACAGCTAATTTATCATCAAATTGAAAATAATAGGTGACGTTTCATTCATGGTACAAGTATTCTATTACTGCAATGACATCAGTGATAATATTAAGCTTAGAATCACGTTAATTTTAACAAAAAAACATACAACAGAGCTACAAAATTGACATGTGTTTAATGTTGTCATTGGAGTTGGACAAGTGACAATATTCAGGTAGATGTGGTTCGGCAAACTCTTTATCTTTGTCAAGAATACTCCCAAACAAAGCCGTATAATAGAAAGATAACGGGTTTCTCCAACATCACAGGTTCTTGATGGAGGCCTATGGTTACTAATGATTGCATAATACATAAAAGTGCTCCTCAGAATAAGATATGAAAACAATAAGGTAACATTGATGAATTGCCTCAACTTGGAATAAATTTACAATAATTCAACAAACAATCTAGTAGACACCACTCCAATACAAATTCCGAAAATAAGAAAACAGGCTTCTGAAAAGATTAGAAGTTCTCGATTGAGGCTAAGCTAACATTTATTCATGACCATATAACATGCGAAAGTGCCCAATATGGATAAAAATGGAAAGAATATGATAATATGAATAAATTGGTTAAGAATCTTAAGATCACATACGGACAAATAAAATTCAACCAACAATCTCAGTAAGTGTAACTAAGTATTAAACTTCTATTCATACATCGAGGTAGGCCTTCTTACCAAAGTCTTAGGCATCGTAGGTGTAACAGGTATTAGTTGCCTTGATTGCTTAATAGTCAATTCCTCAAACTTCTGTGTCTTGACAGATAACTACAAAAAATCATAAGACCAGCAAGTAAGATACAAGTCAAGTCTGCATCACATATATAAGAGGCATATATAACTTTCTTAGTTACCAGGGGATCTGTATTAGCTCGTGAAGGTGCAGGCTGTGACAATGCTTCGGCCATATTAAGGCCACTCCCTGTATTTGTAGCCCCAGACCCGGGTGTTCCAAGAGGAGTCTGTTGAACGGGAAAAGAAGAGACCTCAACCAAAGCAGACCTCCATCCTTCACCAATCAAAGTTGAATTACTGACAGGAGATGTAACTCTTCCTATATCTGACCCTCCCTGCCTCTCTTCATTTGCAAGAGAGGGAAAATCCTTCTCAAATACAACCTTATGCACACTACCTGCAGTGTGAACTCCTAAATGAGTGCCATTTCCATTGTAATGATTGTTGCTTAGACCAGGTTTTGAATCCAAGGATACTTTTCGCTGCACCGGCTCATCCTGCTTCCTAGCTACCTTTGACTGGAAGCGCCTCAATGTATCATTCTCGACACGAGGAAATATGGTTCCAAGAATGTTGGGACAATCACGATCCCAGTGGTCCCCAAAACTTGACCTCTCCTTTTCTCTATCTCTGCCCCTCTCACGATGACTTCTACCAAAACTACTGTATGCATGTTTCACGGAACCATTGGTACTAGTGTTCCTACGTGAATTTGAAGAAGCTGAACGGTCCAGGAAAGGTGACCAGGGGGGGTCAAAATCACTAATACTCTTAGATGTCCTATTTCTAGTATGATGTCCCAGGGAAGCAGCATCTATATAACAAGAAAATAACAAGGTAATCATTATACATGACCAAAAACTGAACATATCTTCCAAATCTAGCACACAATCACAAGGAAACACATAATGAAGAAGATAAAGTATCTAAAAGGAATAGTTTGGAGGATCGGAAATACCTGAGTTTGAAGAAGACGGAAAATGGTGCGTTGAACTTCCACCCCCAGGAAGACTTCCAGAACTTCTCAACCATTCTGGAACTAATGCAAGTTCACTTCTTTCCATAAGGGATGATGCAAGTCATCAGATATACCAAGAAAACAGATTCTTCACCCTCTCCAATCCTTCTGCAAAATGACTTCTCCTAGCTAGCTAAATTCTAACCTTAACCCTCAAACAACTAATCCACTTCAAACTGAAACTAAGGCAACCAAACTCACAATGCACTCACATATGTTTATAACAATAACAATTCAAAATGATCATCTATAAATCAATATGCATCAGTTTGCTAATCAATCAAAGGAACTGAATTTGGATGTACAGGGTACGGACCCAGATGAGCAACAATAACAGAGGGAACGAACAACTGTAGAAAGCAATACACAATGATCATGAAGCAAGGAATTTCTACAACTCCATCTTTGACCAAAGATGGATTTGCAGACAAGAAGAAGCTCTCTCAACTCAATAGCCCCTCATCACAGGTACTGAAAGGACAACCATCAAACAGCTCAATCCGATGAAACCCTAAAGACCGCCTCCCAAACAAAATGTGCAGGCGCACAGAAACCCTAGGAGATACACACGTAACCCCCCAAAACCTAATCAGGAAACGGAGAAATTGGACAATTCGCGAGAGAAATAGAGAACTAACACTACCTGCTGCGATCGATTCGGAAGAGACCGAAGGAAATGGTGAAGGTCTCAATCGGAAGCAAACCTATCCTCAATTCCAAAACTAATGCGTCTTGGAGACGAAGCGAGGTTGAGAGAGAGCAGAGACGAAAATGGGAATGAAGAGTGATGAGTTGAGACAGAGACAGAGACGCGAATAGGGTTATGCGAGAGAGAGCGTAATTTGTGTTACTGGAGAACGAAACGCATGAAGAACGAACCGCCTCTTCTTCCTTCTTCTTACAAGGTCAAATACTACCTACTCATAACAGAGACCAAATATTAATTCATACTTTATTTCATTCCAATTTTTTTAGATGTCCGCACGGCCTATGATGGCGGGCGGACATGCGCTTTCAAGGCCATGACGAATTATATATTTTTTTTAACATAAATTAATTTACATATATAATAAAAAATATATATATTGTGCTACAAGTTATAATATTTTTAACTTTTTAAGAAAAATTAATTAATTTAGATATAACTGACTTAAATTGATTCAAAATCAGCTAAAATCAGTACAAAACCGGCTCAAAACGTCACGGCGCCACGACATGGCGGCCATAACGGGCGCCATTTACAACTCTAATTTTTTTTACTTACATATCGTCATAATTGTTCCAGTTAAATTTTAATTGATCGGTTCCAAACCCGTGTTATGCAAAATATTAAGAGGTAGTTATGTATCACTATATCCAGGGGTGGATATGGTTCTTATCCATAATTGAACCGGTCAGAGTCAATCCTCTCGACTCTTAATGTATGAGAACCAAACTTGGAACCACAGTGTGATAAACAATTTGGTTTTGGATTCGGTTTTAACCGGTTTGGTTTTAATTCTACCTTTCAAGCGGTCCGATTTGAGGTGGGTGGTTTTGTTCTGGCCAGTGGGTTCTGTAAGGAGGTGATTTTGGAGAAACTTGGGTGGTTCTTGCCTTTTTTCTTTCCCTCTGTTTCGTGGCTTTCTCAGCCTTTTTTCGACCTTTTTTCAACGATTGCTGAGTTCGGCCAACATCGGGCTTAATTCTCACCGTCTTGTTGAACACAAACGTCGCCGCCGAGCTCCACCTCCGTCATAGTGAGTTTGCCGGAGAAGATATAACTGTATTTCATTAATTTTTGGAGTTTTTATAATATTTTTCGGCCAAGGGTAGTTTGAGTATCACGTGTTCATACGTTACCTAAATTTTTCCGTTAATTTTAACGGAATGCTAATGGATGTTTCAAACTGATAGTTAGGGTACTAAAAGAGAAAAAAAATTATGATATTAAAATGTAAAACATGTATAATTAGATGTAGTTTATTGTTATCTTCCCTGAAGGCAAATATGACTATTAGAATGTAAACTTAAATAAAGGAAGGGAAAATTCCACATAAATACCCTTAGGTTTCCAGAAGTTTCACTTACCTTCCCCAAAATATAAATGTTAACTGTGAGCCCCCTTAGGTTTACTAAAGTCCCACTTAGCGCAAGTCTGTTAACTTTTTTTGAAAATTCGGTTAACTTTTTTTGGAAATGACGAAAATACCCTTGTATTTAAAAAATTATTGAAACTTTCAAATAACATAACTCTCTCATACGATCTTCATTTCAGGCTCATGGTATATCAGATCGAAAAATCAACGATTTTGAAGAAAGATTTTTTATTAATAATTAGTATTAT
Organism: Geranium brycei; assembly: GCA_036897365.1. Lineage (NCBI taxonomy): Eukaryota > Viridiplantae > Streptophyta > Magnoliopsida > Geraniales > Geraniaceae > Geranium > Geranium brycei. The sequence goes on from JAYMTP010004238.1 coordinate 15,298, forward strand.
TTAAATAA
>JAYMTP010004239.1:0-15303 GCA_036897365.1 Geranium brycei
TTTCAAAACAATCAATGATAGTTTCCAAAGCTGAAATCTCCAGATTAATGAACAAATAAATATCACCAAGCTTAAGCTTAAATTAAATTGATGAAATCTCCAAATTATATAAAAAATTTCCCAACCTACTCTAGTCTCTGACTTTGGAGTTCCTCAAATTTCAAACGTTGCTCTATTCGAGACCAAAATGTCAATTTCAGAATCACTGTTTGCTATCGTAGTCTTCGATCTCGCCGGAGCAGACGAAGAATAAGACAAAGTCGATGTTGTTTCCGGAGAGCAACGTCGATAGTGGTCTCGTCGTCGTCTAGGAGCATCCTTTCTGATTTGCAGAAAATAGGAGGGAGAATCTTCACCAGAGGATCCCCAATTCGCCCTAGCAGAAGAGTGGATGATCGATTTTGGGAATCAATTTTCTGAGAACTGATATACATAGAATCACATCAATACATAATCGATTTTCTAAGAATCGATAAACATAGAATCACATCAATACAGAATCGATTATGAGAATCGATTTTTTCTTTTATATCTCACCAAACAGAGAATCACATCATAACCCACAAACCAACTACAAGACTCTAATCTCTTAGTTCTCACCATTTTCCCTAATTTGTAGATTTGTTCATCATCTCTGGGGGGCTCTCAAATTTGTAGATCTGTAGCTCGCCGGAGAGGAGCTCGTAGGGACAATGTTGAACCGTTTGATGACGCACAAGTAGCAAGTCTGAACCAACATCGACGATTGCGTTAAAAATTCTGAGATTGATGAGGAGCAAGTCGACGAGCACTACCGTGGCTCCGTCGCCTTCATGTAGTTCCGCTCCCATGCGCACATACGAACCAGAATCTGCAGCGACGCCTTCGTCGCTTGCCGCAAGATCCAGCCGGAGCTGGACACCCTATGTCGAGCACGAATCGTGGAATCAAAGTCACAGGTCTTCCAATCGTCGTCGTAGAGCTTGTGGAGGATGCAGTCGAAGGGCTCTAAAATTGATTGTGTAAGTTGGAGCTATCAATTTGGAAACACAGGAGATGGGTGGAGAGATAAAACAATTGGCTGTTCATGGCTTAGTTGCCGAGGAGAATGAGAGGGAGAGTAGGTGGAGGGGCATTTTTGCCATTTCGAAAAACTTAACAACAACCTCAATTAAAATAGACGGAAATGAGTAATTTGTAATAAATGTAACTAGGTGAGCTCAAACGAAACTTGTTAAAATATTTATAGTAATTTGTAAAAGGGATCCAATTGAATATAGTAAGTTGTGATTAACCCTTATATATACTAAAGTGAAAGTGACTTATCTTTAGATGCACTAAAATACTAGCTTGATCCAACTCACTCACTGACCTCAGATCAGGAGTTCGAGACATCGGAATAATTACAATTTATATGTAATTTATCTAGATTAGAAAAAAATAATATGTGAGTACCAATTTAAAAAAGGGAATGAACATCTATTCTCTTATAGCATCTCCAATGGTGCTCCCTATGTTTAAAATAATATAGAAAGTAATTTGCATTGGAATCAGGGTAGAGAGTTATTTTTTCATATTTAACTTCAACTATACTTTCTACATTTAAGCTACATGTATTAATTTAATAATATTTATTACTTTTTAATAATAAAAAGTTGGTGTAAGAAGGAGAAAAGTAAGATAAAATATAAAAAAAAATTTAAAAAAAAATAATATGAGAAATAATATATGTAAGAAGAGAGGAAGAAAATGTGGGAGCCCTGTTATAAGAAATCATATAAATAGCCCCATTATATATTCACTCCTTGTAATAAGTTTTTAGCTATTACAAGTAGTCACATTTTTTACCTCCTCCCTCTAAATTTGTACAACGTAGAAGGTTAAGACCAATATAATATAGATAGCATTCATGGAAGAATTACATTAGGTCAATATGGCGTACATACCAGGTAGGCACGTGTTGCCATGAGACATCCAAGAGTGTAACGTTTCAACTTCTAATTTTTTATTATATAAAATATGGTCCCTAATGTTGAGTGCCGGCAAGACAGCAAAAAGGACACGTGTCTCGCTACTGATCGTTTTCCTCTACTGCCATTGTGATTTATCATCATTCTCGACGCTGCACGTGTCACCTTTTAATAACAACTCACAGACTTTGCTAATGCCCTTGTGGTTTCTCCAAATTCACAATCGTTCCACTAACTCTTCAATATTCTCTATTTCTACATATCTCAAATCGTCCCAGTAACACTAATTGTTCAGCCATTGACAATTCTTCGTGTCGAATTTTAGTATTTATAAAACATCAAACATAATAAATGGCGAGGCAAGGTAGATTATGTTTATTTAAAAATAGTTCCTTATAATTTATATAGCTCTCACCCTGGTATCACAAGGAAAATTAAGTTTCCTTTGTTTCCAATAATATATAGATTCTTGAAAATTAAATATACAAATAATATTAACTTTTCTTAATTTCATGGCATTTATTTAGGCAATATAAAACTAAATTTTTTACGTCACCACTCGAAGCATAAACGGCAATTAAATTAACTAAATATATTCATAATTAAATCAAATTTATATTTCTTATTGTTCATTTTTTCTTTATATCATTTTCTTTAAGAATTGTCTTTCCTAATTAATATATCTTTACCTTCCCTATAAATATAATGCTATCATTAATTTATAATTTTGAGTTTCATAATTTTCTTCTGATCAACTCGTCTACAAAAATTGTTCTTCACGTGAAAGAATAATTTAAGTTTAGTTCAATTATTTTTTAATGTTTAATTATTGTGATGAACACATTATCATCTATAATGACTTATGCTTATTCAATTTAAAAATTTGTAAACAATTAATTTTTTCATTGTTTCGGTGAATATTGATGAATTAATTCCAACTATATTGAATTTTGTGTAGGTTAATGGATAAATACTTAATCAAAAGACCAAGAAATTTAGTTGATTCATTTATTCCTCCTAATTTACAAGTCGACTCAATTTCTAATCTACAAAATTAATTTATAGTTAAAAATAGTGAGGTAAAAACAATGAATTTTTCTATATAATATTTTTTCATATGTTATGATTTATTTAGCGTCTTGTTTGCAAGCCTAATCAAAATTAACCACCTTATTGGTAATAATAAAAGCATAATAATGTATGTTGTTGCAAAACAAATACTTTGTCTCTTTTTCAACTCAAAAGTGAATTAGAATACTTGGGTGATACTCCTCATTAAAATAAAAGGGAAATAAATAAACAATATTTATAGTACTTAATTACTTATCTTTTCTTTACTCTGAAGACATATAACAAAGTCATAATTATAATATCCTAAGCAGCGAGACCAATTACCAAAGCAGCTTTAAAAGAAAAGGAGAAAACTGATTGCGTTTTGAGTCCTTTGGGAGTGGGGGAGGGAAGGTCAAGAGAAAAAGGATATGGATGCAAGGAATTAGGAGTTTGGTGGGTCTGGGTGATATTTACATGATTTTGAAGGGGCATATTGTAATAAAAAAGAGTAATTCTGCGTGGCAAAAGAGTAAATAATGACCCAAGAAACACCCTAATCCACACCGCGTATCTCGCGCTGCTGTTGTCATATAGACTTGGAAGCCCCACACAAACACACGCCGACCTCTATTTCCGTTTTTCTTTTCTATCCTCCAAAATTAATTCTAAATAAATAATCATCACTACGTACATGAAACCAAACAATAAATTAGATAAAAAATAACTGAAGCCAAGAATGTGTATAACTTAAATAGTTTAAGATACCAATTTAAGTAATAAATCTAAAAGGGAATTTTCTTATTTATTATAAACCAATAATATCCCGAGATAATTATTTATAATAATTATAGAGAAATTATTGACATATTTTATGGCAATAATATATGAGAATTTTATAACCAGAATGAGATTGACCTCTTGAATTAGAATGCGAAGGATATTGTCGGTATAACTTTTTATGTTGGTCTCAAATTTATTAATAATAATACATAGAGTAACGATACGTATTTTAGGCTGTTCACACACAAAATTTTATGAATACTCAAATAATTAAAAAAAATTTAAATTTAATTTACATTTTGGCATTTCTTCGGCATATCTAACTCTCATATGATGTTTATCATTATTTACCAAAATGCAATGTTATTAAATATGTCTTTCAATTATACAATATAATGTGATTCTCTTTTAATTTATTGTAGATAAAGTTAAATGTAATAATTTGTTTTATTATGCAAACATAGAAATAAAATTTAAAGGGGTTGAACTATCCGAACATGATAAGTTAAAATTAATGATTTGATCTTATATTAATAACAATGCACCAAATTAGCTCTAAAAACAAAAACAAGTTGGAATTACCCAACTGATGCTCACCTTAAAAAATCATTTTACTTTGATAATGCCTCGCTGTCCTCCTCCAGCAAGAGAAATGAAAATTCAATAATTCACCAAAAACTTTAAGAAAAGAGCACATGAAATGAAAAAAATTACAATTCTGCCTCACTCAACATGGCCAACTAAATATTGGGTGTAAAAGAAAAGAAAAGGAAAGAAATAAATTTAGAGATTTAATATAAAAAGTAGCAAATAATATTCTACATAAAAAGAGAGATAAAAAGAAGAGAAAGTAATTAGAATTTAGTTTCTCCATCTTCGTCTCCCTTGACCTTTTTCTCTCTCTCTCTCTCTCCAGAAAGCTCTGTTTTCTGTAGAAACAGAGTAGCCGAAAACCAGGTGGTGCAGCAACAGAGAGGTAGAATGGTGAAAGAGAAGAAAATGTTGGTTGGGGTGGTGTGGAACTGTGCGGCGGAGCTGAAGATGCTCCTGACAGCTCTTGTGGTGCTGTGCAGCTTGGCCACTCTCCTCCAGTTCCTCCCTCCCCGTTTCCAGATCTCCACCTTCGATCTCCGCAGCTGCATCTCCCAGACCTCCTCCTCCTCCCAGATCCCTGTAATGACGCCGGAGTCTCAGCCGCTCCCGGCCCAGTCTCCGCCGCCGTCCGCGGCGGAGACAGATCGGGTTCTGGAGAATGGTGTCCTGAAGCGGGCCTTCAACCCGTACGGCGCCGCCGCCTACAGCTTCATCACCATGGGGGCTTACCGGGGAGGCCTCAACACCTTCGCCATTGTTGCGCTTGCCTCCAAGCCCCTCCACCTCTTCGGCAACCCCACCTACGAGTGCCAGTGGCTCTCCGACCTCCCTCCCAACTCCACCTCCACCTCCATGACCGCCGTCGGCTACAAAATCCTCCCCGATTGGGGCTACGGGCGCGTCTACACCGTTGTCGTCGTCAACTGCACCTTCCCGGCGGCCGTCAACGCCGACAACTCCGGCGGGAAGCTGGTCCTCCACGCCTCCACCTCCGGCGGCGGCGACCGGAATCTCAACCTGACGGACCGCATCGAGGCTCTGACTGAGCTCCCCGGGAAGCTGGACCTGGCGGTCTTCACCTCCAAGCCCAAGTACGATTACCTCTACTGTGGATCGTCGCTGTACGGGAACCTGAGCCCGGAGAGAGTGAGGGAGTGGATAGCCTACCATGTGAGGCTGTTTGGGGAGAGATCTCATTTCGTGATTCACGATGCTGGTGGGGTTCACGAGGAGGTCCTGGAGGTGCTCAGGCCATGGATGGAGCTCGGGTATGTGACATTGCAGGACATCAGGGAGCAGGAGAGGTTTGATGGCTACTACCATAACCAGTTCTTGGTGGTCAATGATTGCTTGCACAGATACAAGTTCATGGCCAAATGGATCTTCTTCTTTGATGTGGATGAGTACATCTACATGCCCCCAAAAAGCACCATCAAAACAGTGCTCGATTCACTATCTGATTATTCACAGTTCACCATCGAGCAGATGCCCATGAGCAACAAGCTCTGCCTATCCGAAGACACTGGAAAATTATACAGGTACTTTCATACCTTACATGGTTTCATATTAATTTATCTGATGGATTAACTTCAATTCTACTCTGGGTTTTGTTTTTAAATTGCTTGATGACAGTTTCAAATTAGTTAGTGAATGTCAACACAAAACCCAAATTATTTGTTCTTGTAGGGAAAAGCTTCAAATGACATTAACAAGTTACCTAAACCCTTGATGGTTTGTGTTTGTTCAAGGTCCTTGAATTGAAATCATTTGGGTTAAGATGTATGCTAGATCTTCTACTTTACAAGTTTGGTAATTGGTTGGGTCTCTTGATATGTCTCCAAATTAAAGTATAGTTGATTTTAGGTCCAACTAAAGTATTATAAATGTATCATATTCATTGATGCTAGTCCTGATAATTTTACAAGTTGAATCAAGATTTCCAGTTCCCCTTTTGGCCATATGGCAGTATTTTGAATTTTTAGTTGCTATCAGAATTATTTGTTTTTGTGAGCTGTTTAATATGCTGTGGGCATCTTAGTCGTGAAGTGGTGGACTGATTGCAACCCTATACATATTGTCTATGTTTAAATATATATATACACATAGAGAAAGCTATTATTTAGGTTTGGATGCTTCCTTTTGTTGGGTGTACTAGGAGTGGTGGGAATGGGGTGGGTTTAAATTTTATTCCATAGTTATTGTTTACATATACAACCTGGAACTAATTTGGGTACGCATAATAGCTTTCTGACATGGTTGAAGAAGTCTCAATATTTAAATTATTTTGGTCTGGGAATCGTAAACTACATGTCACTTTCTGATGTTCCCGTGTTCACAAGGTTAATACCTGTAAATGAATCTAATACCCATAAGCACAAGGATGGAAAATGAAGAGAGTTAATGTTTTGAAAAAAGAAGCATCATAGATTAAGACTTGTGTACTTGATTTTAGCTAAAATGACTATAGATGATCTGGCTGGGAACTCTTATTTGTTGTCAAACTAATTTGGCAATTAGCATTCCAATTTGTATTCTGAAATTACATTTATGTGGGACTTAGGTAGCATTAGATTGGAAATGTAGGTCTTGGATGATTTTGCTGTGGGTAAAATACAGGCAGGCTATTGTTGAAATGAGTTAAATTTCATTGTCCTGTATTAATTTCTTATATGGAAGTGAGTGGTTGTTGTATCCTGAACACTCCACTTATTTGGGCATTTGTATGCATCACAGTCACGCATTTGTCCTGAATTAAGTCATTGTCGTCTATGCTATGTTAAATGCAGGAAGTGGGGGTTCGAGAAGCTTGTGTATAGAGATGTGAAGAGGGGAATAAGGAGGGACCGCAAGTATGCAGTGCAGCCTCGGAATGTGTATGCAACCGGAGTGCACATGTCCCAGAACGTAGCGGGCAAGTCCACACACAAGACAGAGCAGAAGATCAAATACTTCCACTACCACGGAACCATAGCAGAGAGGAGGGAGACGTGTAGGTCGTTGGTGAATTCCACCCAGCTCACCTTTGACAACATCCCCTATGTTAAGGACACCACAATGCGAGATGTTGCTGGTTCCGTGAAGAGATTCGAGCTGAAAATGATCGGCTCCAGATTGCACAACACCACCCGCCAATGATACATGGGATAGGTTTTCATGAAGAAATAACAAGATAAGTAGAGAAGAAGTTATTCACTGGTTCTGGGTTTCTTGCAAGATAGTTTTGTGCAGATAAGGTGGTATATGATTGTGGTATGAGGAAGAGGGGTTGCATATTCTTTATTGTTTCCTTATGCTGTAATATATTCATTAATTCATATTATAAAGTTAATAATCATATAATTGGACCGTCATGGTTGATTGAGGAGCTGTCATGTCTGTCGGTGGAAGGACCCATTGCCATGCCATTCCCACTGAGACTGCCTTGAATTATTATTGTTAACCACCTCACATTCACAAGCAAACAAGGAAGGTGGTGGCCACTGCCCATTATGGGCTTGTCCTCTTCACATCCATGCCCTATGTTTCTTGGTATTCTTTTCGACTATGATATTATAAAACAATATTCCAAGCCTCTTATTAACTAAAAGAACATGATTAATGCTTATACTGTGGTATTGACATCAAGTGATGATGTATAGGACAAAACTGCAGTTGATTTCAACTCATGATGTCGGTAAAGCACTGATGCATCTAATGTTAACCACATTTTTATCCAAGGTAACCTTTTTAACCACTCTAATGTTCATATTTTCTATTTTAAGAAGAAAACAAAGCAAAACATAAAATTTAACCACACGATATATCTGCAACCTGTAAAATAATCATCATGTATCTTTTCGACAAATACATATTTTGGTTGCCTATTTACAAACAAGAGAAATAATTTTTTAATAAATATTTACCATCTTGATGAATAGATTGGTGGTTGAGCTTCAATCATAAATGAATGAAAAATGGTGCTCGATTTGATGGCTAGAAGAGAGACAAGTTCTATGACGATTTGTTAACCTTCTTCAAAAAACTAAAGAAGTCACTGCCATTCTCATTACTTTCATCTCATTTTGTAATACGATGTCTCATATTAATTCATCAATTAAGCATTTGTCAAAAAAATACTTGATTATTATTTGCAAGTCAACAACTCATCATAATAGATATTTGTACAAAAAACCTTTACTTAATAGTTACTTGTTAACATGCAAGCTATTAGGGATTGAGTTTGCTATTACCCTTCTTATGTTTCAACTCCATCAATAAAGTCATAAATAATTACAAATATTTCCCCATCGTGTTAGTGTCGCTAAAATAATATAAAATGATAATTTTACCTTCAATTTTTTATTAAATTTATAAGTTCATGTTATTAGGGCAAGTGATCTCTCTCTCTCTACAAGAGACTCCGTCTCTATGATTTTTGTTGGTTTGTTTCCCAAAATAGAAAACAAAAAAAAAATCCAAAATCAAACTGAAATTTCAAACACCAAAACAAACAAAAATCTCAAACCCCAAAACAAACCATAATCTTAAAACTAAAAACAAACCAACAATAATTGGAGAGAGTGAATATAGACAAATATAGGAAGTCTCGTCGGAGCGCATAACCGGAGACAACCCACTTTCTCTAATGACATAAATTTGATGAAAATTTAGAAGTAAAAGTATCATTTTATATGATTTTAACGGTAAGAATTAACGACACTAGAGGAATGAGAAAAAGAGAAGTTAGTATACCAGTAATAAATCAAAGTTATAATTGAGTTTATAAAAGGAGAAATTACATGTTATATCTCTAACCTTATCACTTAAATCATGTTACACTATTATACTTTAAAGCATCTTATGTTAATGCACTCTATTGTACTCTGGTCTCATTTGTAAGACCATATATGATCGTTATCGACGGGCTTCATATTCAACCAATGAAGTGAAGTACACAAAGATCAAGCTTGTGAATACGCCAAATCTATAGAAATTAGGCACTCAATTAATAAATTCAATGAATTTGATTCTCGATGTTAGGTTAATCTTTAAATGTGCGAATATGACATCAACTTTTTCGAAAAGAATTACATAATTATCAATATTATGTTAAATAGTTGGTTTTGTTCTTACTTTAGTAACCCGTTTTAGTTCTCAGTTTCAAATCTATCCATGGTATACGATGGTTTATAAACATGCGTTCAAAATTATGTTGAATGAAATGTATCAGATACATAATTTCAGCATAATAGAAGAACTTTCGGGTCGCAAAATAGGTGTAGCCGTGTAGAGGAAAAAGATGGAATGTATAGTGTAAAAATGAAAGATCAAATTATATAAGGGAAAATTGCAAAAACATGTCTTATATTAAGAATTATTTTTTTTTAAAATAATTTTTATCTTCAAAGTAATTTAACCAAAAAATTAAATTACAAGTTTTGATTATACAAATTTTAGTTAAAAGATATTTTAAGAAAAACTTTTAAAAATACTTCTTAATGTTAAGGGTAATTTCGTCAGTTATACACATTATGCAAAACAAAAAAAAATAAAGTTCACAATATTTTTTTGTCATTACCAAAGTATAAGACACGTTCTTGCAAAAATGTAATAATATATGTCATGTTTTTGCAATTTTCCCTGATAACTATTATAAGAGAAATGTGTATTTGGCTACAAATGGATGGTTTAGATACAAATATAGGAACAAATATTGACCATCATATTTAAAATTGGAAGGTAGAGATTTTGCTAACTCATCAATGATAGAATATGTAAATTTTAATTAATTGCATATTTATTGTTGTCTTTTAACATCATTATGAGGGTAAATTCGTATTTTTATAACATTATTTATTTCTGTATTTTGGAGTGCGGAGGCGCGATATCGGAGGAGTAGTGCATCGTCGATGGGTCTCGGAGGCGCAAAGTGAAGGCGCGACGGAAGGAAATCTGTTTCATTAGACAAAGAAGGCGAGAGGGTTGAGAAGGTGAATTGGTAATAGCTAGGGTTTATTCTATTTATTATGAAATGAAATGACTGTGTTGCTCTTATAATATATTATTGATTTAATCAATTCATGAAATTAGGAAGTATCTGAACCATTAATTATATACATATCTAATAATGATCTGCTATATTTTTTATATTTGTATTTCAAAGACTATTTGTATAAGAGTGCATCCCATTAAATATGTAAGTAAATGATAGAAATTAGAATAGAATAAATAATTGAAGTGAAATGGGTGAAAATGTGAGGATGAATATCTGGAGAAAGGGGGTGTTGTGTTGAACTTGAGGATGAAGAATTGAAGGTGAGATTGAGGCTTGAGACCCACTCTTTAATTACACTACCATATATGATACAAAACCACTCATTATCTCAATTGATTGTGTTGAATTTCCAATAAATTTCTTTTTTCCCGAAACAAGACAGAGCTGAGGCTCAACCTCAAGCCTCCTCTACCTTCTTCTTATAGTGAGGCTGCTTCTACTTATTTGCGCCGCTTGTTATACTATTTTCTCACAGAAGAAAGGGCCAAATAATGAGCATGGTATGGGTGCCAATGCAATTGTCCCTCTCTCATTATTTAATATCCATGTTATAAGTAAATGTATATGTTTTAAAAAAAAATTATTTTTATCTTCTAATTAAAATTTGTATAGTCAAATTTAGTAATTTAATTATTTAGTCAAACTTTTTTATAAAAAACTGAATTTAGGGGCAATTTTATAATTTTTATAAAATACACAAATTACATAAAACCATGTTATAAACATGTCAACACATTTTTATCATTTTCACCAAAATATAATAGATCAAAACATTTTTTCACCAGCTTGAGCGTGACCTAGTGGTTGGCACTGCTTGCTCTTGGGTTTTAGACCAGAGTTCAAAGCTTAGTACGGTATTTGGGTGAACGCCATTTTTTTTTCCACTAACAAAATAACATCTTCTTGCAAATGTCATAGTATATAACACATTTTTGTCATTTTTCATATATTTTCCCAAGCGTTAGTTGATTTTGATAAAAATAGATAAGTTTCGTCACATCCCATACTTTTTTAAAACAAAATTTTCTCTTTAATTAAAAATAAATAAAACAAAAAGAGACTCCAATGATGATAATATTGTGCGTCAGAGTTGTCGACTTCTTTGGTCGAGCTTGACATCAACAATTGGCATAAAGTAGACTGATAACAAAAGAGGAGCATCAGAGAAGAAGACTGATTGCCGACATGTGCCATGACTTTAAAAAAAATAGGTCAAAACAATGTCATTTCAGTTTGACAATGTGATTGGACCTTTGACGATGATGATGATGTCAACATGTTCAATGACGATGACACCAGGGTAGAAACAGGAGCGACGACAGAGCTGAACTAGTCGGAGACTAAGTGCAAGCTTTAGATCTCATTGAGATTTCACACCGATGTGAGTTTCATACGAATTTGGCTTGGTTTTTGTTAGAATCGGCCACGTGCATCGTTGTCTCAGCCCCACCATCCCCAACCAAAATCAAGATTCAGAAGTTGTCGACGATTTGAAAATATTTGTGCATGCTTGGGGTCGATGAAGGGATGACGTCCCTTGATTTTTTATATTTACTTTTTACATGTAATTTTTGTTAATAGTAGAGGGTATTTTTGTCATTTCAATTTATTTTTAAGGGTGTCAAGTGTCAACAACAATGCAAAAATTGATCAAGTTATATAATACATAAATTTTGTTAATCATCACTAAATTTTATTAGTTAATCTTGACTTTTAAATTTGTATATGTAACTTTATTTTAAGGTAAATGTAAGAAATCACTTTTAACTATTAAAGAAGTTGGAAATCAACACCTTCAACTATCTTTGTTTTTACTTCATCACATTCAATTGTTGTGAAAAATAAAAGAATACCACCTAAAATTACAATTATAAATAGTAGTAGTTAATAATTAAATTAGGGAGTGTTAGTATGACGTCATCTCCTTCTTTATAGATCGAAGGTGAAACTCAAACGGTGGATTAGAGACGTATCTCCTTATCGTTGATTAGTCCAAAAGATGTTGGCATCATAAAAAAACATATTTGTAGGACAGTTTGATCGTCGACGCCCGATTAAGTAAGGGGTCATCGTGCCAAAAAGTATAATTAAATAATGCACAGTAATTGCTTTTGTAATTTCCCCTTCAATTTATCATCACTTACCTAGAGTTACTAATTTCGTACTCATTATCAGTGTGAGCGTGACTTAATAGTTGGTACTGCTCACTCTCTGGTTTCGGACCAAAGTTCGAAGCTCAACAAAAGTATTTGGGTGTTTTGATTTTCGTAATTACTTGGCAAATACCGGATTGGTGTTTGGATCAGTTGGAATAGTATTTATGTGGAAAACAATAGCCAAATCATAGTCTTTGATTAACAAGGATTGGCATGGGTTTGACACATTTACTCGTTTGGGGTAACTTACTTCTATCATTATCAAATTTGAAAATATTAATTATCGTCACCTAATAATACAGAACATGAATAAGTGTAGTTAAGGTTATTAATTGATGGGGTCGTACTCACCTCTGCTACTGGAAATCAAAGGTAGTAGCTGCAAGAATATTAATACTGGTTTGCGAATTCAAATCCCATCTACAATCAAATGCATTCTTAAATACTATTATTTTGCACCTACTTACCATTACTGCAATCCATGTTCTTCCCCTAGCTAGGTTTACTTACTATCTTACAATCCAAGTAAATTTTGGTATTGAATAACTTGGTTCCTTAATCTTGTGGCATTTTCATTCATGATTCAACCACTAACTTTCGCATTAATATGGTAAAAGAATTTGAACCTGAAACAAGCTCGATGTGTCCGATCCAACTTAGGGGACGAATCACTGAATTCACTCCAAACAAGTCATACTGCTATTCGTAAAGGTAAATTACTCCGTAGCCAACAGTGACTCATTACCCATAATTTAATGTAGATCACTAATTCTGTCTTGTTGTCATCCCTATTTCTCTTTCTCTTTTGTTTCTCATCCTCTTTTGTTTTGTTCTTATTGGCTGCAAATGATTTAAATGGGCCAAGGCCTACTATATGTTACTGACACGGGCCCAGGTGAATGTCATAAAAGGCCTCTATATTTCCTCTATTTAGTGTTTAGTACTCATCCAGTCATTTGATTTGTGTAATGGCACAAGAAAAACACTAAGACCACATTCTTGTGTGTTCATCCAAGATCAAAACCAAAATGAAATTTGATATATATTATGCAGTCTGTGCTTCCAAGTAGGCAGTCAAGTCCTGTCTTGCCTTGAGCAAGCGAGGCCTAATGCAAGAAGAAGGCGGTAAGAAATGGACATGGCGCGTTGGTTCATGGGACTTCCTAGCTGCTGCTTTGGTATTCACATTCCTTTCCTTATCAAAGATGAAAGCTGCTGACACCGGAGAAGTCGCCTCGTTGAAGCCAGTCTTGATCAACTCCATTGGCAGATCAAAGTAGAGGTTCTTGGAGTCTCCATCTTCTGAAGATGCCCACGACCCACATTCGAATTTCTCCATGGATACACTCCTGGAGAGCACCTCCAATGCTTCTTCCTTTCTCGGTCTCACTTTCTTTCCCTTCCCCAGTCCTGGCAGGAACAAGCAGAAGGTGCACTTGACACTCCTCTTACTCTTACTGCCTTTAGTAACAACTTGATCATGCTCATCAGCATTAGCATTTGGTTTATTATCATGGCAAGGAAGATCAAACTTGTCTCCATCACCGCAAGACTTGCTCGGCCACAAGGAACTTCCCCAGTGACGCTTATCACCCAACCGAGGAGATGATTGTCGTTTGTGTTTCTGCTTCTTGTTGAATAGAGAGCGGGGCGAAGAAGAGGCAATGTTGGTGCATAACAAGTTGGGGTTGGTAGGAATGATCAGAGGTGGACAGAGTTGGGATGCCTTCACAGGATCCACCATGAAGTTAAAGCTGGCCTCGCCGGGATACGATTCCTTCACTGACAAGGGATCCACTGAAATCTGTCTTTCCCTGTGGGCAAAAGCTCGGGATTCTTCAGCAGCCAACAACATCTCAGAGTCATAGAACTCGTCGTCAAGGTTGCAGAGGTCTTCTTCCCTGCTATTGTTTCGAGTTTCATATGCAGTGGCAAGCTCATCATATGCAACTGGAAGCGCCATGGTTACTGCACAAGTGAAAGGACTATCAAGAAATTGAACTACTTAAGTAAAGAGCATGAGGAAGTGGAAGTGGGCAGCATGTAATGTACCCTTTATCCTTGTAGTGACTTACATGTCTCTCTTTCCTCTCTATGTAGAGGAAACAAAATCAATACAATACTCATTGTCAAGGAATCCACGTGATCAGACCTCACAGCTTAATCATTATAATTATAATTAACTTCAGAACAATGATGCACTACTACCAAATCTTAATTCTCACAAACATGTATCAGCATATGTACTAAATAAGAATATATGTGTACATCAGCATCATATAATTTATATAGATATGCAAGTATGAAAAATAAATAAGGCCAGTGCATCATCAATGTATAATAAGTGTCTTCAACTGTACTTGAAAGGTCATTTTAGGGTGGTACCAGAGAGAGAACTTTTGCGTAGCTAGTTGAAATAATCACTTCATTTAATATCTGCAATATACCAAGTGTGAAGCCTCTCAAGACTGATGAGTATATCAAAATCAAATGGCAACACAAAATTTCTACTGAAGAGAGTTGTAAAACAATATTAATACTACTGAGACACCAATGATAACAGGGAAAGCCGAGACTCAGTACAAAGCTCCAAAACCCAGCAAGAATAGTGGGTATGCATCATGTAGGATTTCTGCCCTAATCCAATATATAGGTTTCTATTTATGTAATGTTTTATCATTTCGTGGAATAAATAAAATCGGCATTTTATTATTAATGTGTTGTATTTTATGTTAAG
>JAYMTP010004240.1:0-15302 GCA_036897365.1 Geranium brycei
ACCCTTGTAAAACTAAAACAAATAAATATACACATTCCAAATAGGATGATAAAAGTATTAAAAAATGAATTCGATATCTGATAAATATTTAATTTAACTCGTATTAATGGGAGTGGGCATAATTCCGGAACATAACTGAACCGTTTAGACCGAACCAAATCAAATCATTTGGAACCGAACTAAACGGAATGGTTCTTGAATTTTAAGAACTAGTACTATAACCATTTCTAAGAAGATAGCCCGGTTTGTTTTTTTTGGTTTCGATATATTAAAACCGGTTCATTTTGAGCATTCAGTTGGTCTTCGATTTATGGGTCAAAACTTAAATTTTGCAATTTTAGAAAATAGTGCCGAAAGTGAAACATTATGGTGTAAATACTACATCTCAATCTATATGTAAAGTTGACAATTGAAATATTACAACCTTTTTGTTTTCGATTCGGTTCTCCAAGTATAACCAACAACAGTTATAGCTTTTGATAACCAAAATTGAAGCACATTTGATTGGTTCCTTTCATATTAGAACAAAAAAGAATCATTATCCACAATTCTCAATAT
Source organism: Geranium brycei (assembly GCA_036897365.1). Taxonomy (NCBI): domain Eukaryota; kingdom Viridiplantae; phylum Streptophyta; class Magnoliopsida; order Geraniales; family Geraniaceae; genus Geranium; species Geranium brycei. The sequence goes on from JAYMTP010004240.1 coordinate 559, forward strand.
TCCATACGGTTTAGTTCGGTTCAAGACTAATTCCATGCCCAAAATGCTCTTCCTACAATTGCATATGTTCAAATTTAATAGTTTAAAGTATTTATATGTAGAAAGAAAATGATCAATTCAAACAATTGCACCGGCTTACGATTCAAAATTACTCAACCCTTGACCAGCACTGGTCTGTGATCTTTGTGATGGCCTCGCAGCAAGCGGGACCAACCACCCCGAATTGACCTTTGGAGAATGCAGTGTAGAGCTCAGTCACACAGTTTGGGATGGTTTTGAGTGTTGACCAGCACTGATCTATGGGCTGAGGACTTGGTGGTGACCGCGTCGTGGCTGACCCTGGTCGGACCAAAACTACACTTGTTATGACCACTAACAACACAGTCACAGTGACAAGCTTTGCCATTCTTGACTCTTTTCTTCTTTTTGTTGTAGAAATTGATTTGAGAATCAATGTGTTCGTTAAGTTTTAGTGTTGTGGGTGAGGATTTATACAGTGAGATTTTGAGGGTTGGGACATTTTGAAATTGAGGATTTATGGCGGATTGATGCGTGTGAATTGAATGATAATTAGTGGTGTTGATTATGACCAACTAAAAATCAGTTCAATTTGACTTAAAATCAGAAGCTACTTAAATTAGGATCCTTGAAGCAAGAAAGATGTCGTTTAAATTGGCCTTGATTTTAACGCGTAACGATAATGAGACGAAATCTTTCAATGTCAATATACTCATTTTCCCAATAGCCAAAATCACCATTACCCATTAGACAGGACACAAACAAACTGAAAACACAATATTAAAAGGAGTAGAAATTAAAAACTCTCCAAAACATGATATAGATTAGATTCATTTATTAGGGTGGAGAGAAGCACTAGCTAGTAGGCAGCTTATTAGGCTGCGTGCTTCGGAGGCGCCTTGGCACAAGAATTCTTGAGCTGTGGAGGGAACAATGGGTTAACCGGAAAAATCCTTGACCAGCACTGGTCTGTGATCTTTGTGATTGCCTCGCAGCAAGCGGGACCAACCACCCCGAATTGACCTCTGGAGAATGCAGTGTAGAGCTCCGTCACACAGTTTGGGATGGTTGTGAGGGTCGACCAGCACTGGTCTATGGGCTGACTTGGTGTTGGTGGTGACCGCGTCGTGGCCGACCCTGGTCGGACCAAAACTACACCTATCATGACCACTAACAACATAGTTACGGTGAGTAGCTTTGCCATTCTTGACTCTTTCTTTCTTTTTTGTGGTGGAAATTGATTTGAGAAGCAATGTGTTTGTGATGTGTTGGGTTTAGTGTTGTGGGTGGGGATTTATATAGTCAGAGTTTGAGTGTTGGGACAATTCGAAATTGAGGATTTATGGCGGATTCATGTGTGTGAATTAAATGATGATTAGTGGTGTTTTGATTATGACCAACTAAAAATCAGTTCAATTTGACTTAAAATCAGAAGCTACTTAAATTAGGATCCTTGAAGCAAGAAAGCAGCTATTTAAATTGGTATGGTCATAGCAGAGCAGGTGGGCCCATACTGGCTGCACCAGGCCCAACTCACTAACAGCACTATTTTAGGCTACTATTCAGCGTAGGTGGTGCTTGAGCTTGAACCAAATGGTAACAACTTAATGACAAACCAATGTTCTAAAGTTAGGCGGATATAACATCCGAACATTAACCAATAAGTAGTCGGAAACTAATCGAATTTAATTTTTTCTAATTTTAATTTTTATTAAATAATTTATTATGCATACACAATTAAAATACAGTTTATAATATATAAAAATTATTATTATAAATATTTTAGAATATAAATATATAAATTTTAGTATTTTGTTACGATCACGTCCTTCAAAAACCATAAAAATGCCTACAAAAGTATCTAATAGTATAAATTATTTTAAATTTCGACATTTTATGTTACTATTTGCCAGTGTTGTAGAAATTGTTAGGCGCCAGTCAGTCGAATAGGGCATCCGGAAGGCCTAGGCAGGAGCCTAGGCAAGAACTAGACGGGGACTAGGCAGATTTATATTTTTTAAGTTTATATTAAATGAATTATATAATATGCTATATAAAAGTAATAAACAATATTTAAAATATAAATGTATTTCAAAGTCATATTTTAATGTTCAATTTCAAACTCACGTTTGAAAGTTTTTACAACAAAATTCATATTTCAATTATCAAAACTTAAAATTATACATAAACTTGAGAAACTTCTCAAATATTTAGTGTTTTTTTTATATGAAAATTAAAAACGAAATTATTTTGTTCCTAACTGGTTTTAATTCAATCATAAACCAGTATTGAACCAATCTAAACCGGATCAGTGCATGAAAACGACTGAACAAGCCCAAATCATATCGGTGGGCACGATTTTGGGGCCTAGTCGGCCGCCAAGGCCGACTTTAACAACACTGCTATTTGTTTAACAAAAATTAATTTTGAAAAAAAATAGTTTAAATCCTCCTAGCCGACTTAATCTGTCCAATCATATAAAATCGAGTATGTGTTCTAAAAATTGCTGCCTAGCCCAATTTTTAGAACACTAGTACTGCAAACAAAATCGATCATCCCAGCATCTTACCTTACCTAGTAATCAATCTTTTCAATATAGCAATAATCAAAATCACTTTCCCAGTAAAACTGGGGTGAGATTTATAAAATTCATTACATAAGTAAAAGAATTACAATGCTAATCCAACTCTTGATAAATAAGAGTAGTTTTATCTTTATCATCACCATCGACATAATCTACCCCTTTAGAGGGAAAATTTTTCTCTGTCGATCCACCATTACAACACACAAATTTCAGAAACCTATCCTATCTGAACAGAATAGTTAAGAAGATAAGGTACTCTCTCTAGTAACAAAACAGAGTACCTTCACGTCTGGAACTTTAGAGGTACTTGAAGAGCAACCCTCCATGAGTGGCGAAAAAGGGAGCGAACACCAGAGACTCAACGGCCATTAGCTTGATGAGGATGTTCAGTGATGGTCCTGATGTGTCCTTCAGTGGGTCTCCGACTGTGTCCCCTATTACAGCTGCCTTGTGCGGCTCGGATCCTTTGGGGCCTAGGGTCCTAGCGTGCTCTGATGCACCAGCCTATCCACCAACATAACAAATAAACAATAAGCCACATTTGAATGTTTTCTTTTTAACCGCCGATATATCAAGATTTGGAGCGACAAAAACTCCCGAATCTGACGAGGTAAGTAACAGGGATAACTAAGTCCTCCTCGTTGTCGCTTCTATAGAGTCAAAAACACTTAAACCCGATGGGGACATGATATCCCCAATCTAACGGGGCGGGGATGGTGATCACCAAACACACCTTGTTGTCATCCCTAATAATAGAGAGTTCCAATTTAAGTCGAAGGGAAAAATACACATTACTATCCCAACAATACGTCATTTTCATTTAAAATTATATTTTTACTCAAGAGCATTTATGTCTTTTCACATTCGGATTAATATTTTCCATCCATGGGAATTTATGAAACTCATGTAGCTGAATGACCCAAATCTTAGTGTGACTAAATGAAAATGATACATAGTTTGGATAATTACATGTACATTTTCCGTAAGTCGAAAGAAAGATATATCACTTCTGGGACTTGACCCCTAGTCAGTAGGACTAGGGTTCGAGTATGTTAAAGCACGATCATTCTTTCAATGTCAGACACTAGACAATGACTACTGATGTACGAATAAAAAAATCTTTGTGGTGCTCACCTCAATATACTTCTTGGCATTGTCCCAAGCACCACCAGTGTTAGATGCAGAGATAGCAATCTGTGGATACAGAAATGTGCACATCAATACAATGTTGACAAGCTAGTATTTCTCGTCTTAAAATCGATTACCTGTACGCCAGAGACGAGGGATCCGGCAAGAACACCGGAGAGAGTTTCCACGCCAAAAAGGATACCGACAACGAGTGGAGTGAGCATGACGAGGGCGCCAGGAGGGACCATCTCCTTAATGGATGCATCAGTTGAGATCTTGACACAGGTTGCATAGTCAGGCTTGGTAGTGCCCTCCATGAGACCCGGGATGGTGTTGAACTGCCTACGGACTTCCTCAACCATCTTTAGAGCTGCGCTGCCCACACTCCTCATTGTCATGGCAGAGAACCAGTAAGGAAGCATAGCGCCCACGAGCAAACCGATGAAAACTTTTGGGGTCAAAACATCTACTGTTGTGATTGATGCACGGCTCACGTATGCACCGAACAGGGCCAAGGACACCAGAGCTGCAGAACCAATCGCAAAACCCTATAGAGAAGCATAAGAGAAAAACTGTTAGGGAATTTGATCAAACATTGAAACTAGGGATAATTGAAGCTGTAGACCCACATGCTTAATGAACTACAAGTAGCCTAGGCATGGAGTGAGAAATTTTTGTGGTACCTTTCCAATAGCAGCCGTAGTGTTTCCAGCAGCATCAAGAGCATCGGTTCGCTCACGGATTCTGTGACTCATGCCTGCCATCTCGGCAATACCTCCAGCATTGTCACTAATGGGACCATAGGCATCAATGGCCAAACCAGTGGCAATAGTGCTGAGCATTCCGAGGGCTGCTACTGCAATACCATACATAGCTGCCAGGGTGAAACTCACAAAAATGCTGACTCCAATGGCGAAAATAGGAATGATGACGGATTTGTATCCCAGAGCAAGACCAAAAATAACATTGGTAGCAGCTCCAGTCCGGCAGGAATCAGCAACATCTTGCACAGGGCTGCGAGATAATGTAAACAAGACTTAGATCAAAGATCATTAACCGATGCAGTAAAGATAAATGTAAAAGTTGCCAGACGTATTTACCTGTAGGCATTGCTGGTATAGTACTCGGTTACAAATCCAATGATAAGCCCAGCCCACAAACCAACACCAACACACAAGAACAGCTCCCTGAACATCACTACTAAAGTCAGTTTTCGTGAAGAAAAAAATTATTTTGCAAAGCTGATGAATCTACTTCAAAAATTTGTGTGCCTTTATTATGACAAGCATGCGATGACTAAACATTTCGACGTTAATGAAAGAAGTGTTTGTAGCAGCATATCATCTAATCATGACCAAAGCTGGAGCTTACCAATTCTTCACTACTTTCTGGGTTCCAAAGTTGAAGATGGTGAAGGAAGATGGGAGTGCAATCCAACTAACAATCGCAATTCCGATAGTCATCAGGACAGTGGAGATAATGAGTTGCCTCTTGAGTGCTGGTTCAATCTCATTCACGGCCTTGATCTCAAAGAAATCAGTTGCAAATAAGGTAGTGATGAGGCAAACGAGGATACCCACGGAACTGATTATGAGAGGATATAGCATAGCTGTCAACTCATGGTTGATCCCGAAAGAGGAAATAGAAGCAACAACGAGAGCTGCACAGGACGACTCAGCATAAGAGCCAAAAAGATCAGATCCCATACCAGCAATATCACCAACATTGTCACCAACGTTGTCAGCAATAACCTGAAAGCAAATGAGCGATTTAAATACAAGACTAAAATAAGCATGTAATAAAAGGCAGGTGAGGTGGTATTTTCCTTACAGCTGGGTTTCTTGGGTCGTCCTCGGGAATATTCCTCTCAACCTTGCCCACAAGATCGGCACCAACATCAGCAGCTTTAGTGTAGATGCCACCACCGACTCTACCAAACAGAGCCATGGAAGATCCACCAAGGCCATAACCGGTTATAGCCTCAAAAAGGCCCTGCCAGTCATCGCCATAGTACAGCTTGAGGAGGTTGATGGTAATGTAAAGCACCAAGAGTCCATTGGCAGCAAGGAGAAAACCCATGACAGCGCCAGATCTAAATGCAGTGATAAAAGCTTTTCCAACACCCTTTCTTGCCTCTAGAGTGGTTCTGGCATTTGCATAAGTAGCAATTTTCATCCCAAGGAATCCAGAAACCAATGAAGTGACACCGCCGAGCAAGAAGGATATGGTGCTGAAGACAGCAGTGGCAAGAGCAGGTTTGCACCTCTTGTTTTTGTCATAATTGCAAGGTTGACTGCTTGTGCTGAACCCCTCCACAGAACCAAGGAATACAAAGATCAAGACAGCAAAAGCAACCATGAAGACGCCAACATATTGATATTCAGTATAAAGGAAGGATGTTGCTCCTGTAATACAGTTCAAAGTCAGTGAACAGCGATATCCACGTATGTTGATGTAAAATCTGAATATCTAACAGATACGTTGAGCAGTCATAATTTTAATCTCACCACAGATTCATATGAAATTGATATTTTGGAAAGAGCGGCAACAAAACTGATAGTTATTTGGTTTTCAATCATAAAATATAAACATTCAGCCATAACATAAACACAATAGTATACATAGTCATAGAATAGATACTTCACCAGTTGAATGCCCAGTGAAATTGATCACCTACTCTCAATTGAAGAGGTATTAATTACTTATTGTGATTGTGATGAAATATTGAAACATTAGATAAATATATAGCATCTGTGGCTTAGTGTAGAAAGAACAAAAACAATCAAGAAATGCCTATATGTCAAGGATATTTGGATGATAGACTAATTCTACACCACCGACTATCCTTTCAACTATAAGCAGAAAACCAACCAAGTCATCTCTTAAGAATACAAGCTTAACCCAACAATCATTAAAATGTTCGCAACATTTTAGCTGTACTTGCAAGACAGAACACAACATGCCTTGAAAACACTAGGATTTCATTGTTTAACCTTGGAATACTAAAACCAGTCATTCTTAGATAATCAACTTTAGAACATTCATTAAATCCGACGTCTACCAACAGAGTTTCATCTGATTAAACATTAAAAAATCAAAACTGGGGAGCCTAATGGTACAAAGCTTTTAAAACCTAATTCAAATCCTTGCATATAATTATCAATAAAACCATCAAGCGATAAGAAATAAAATGTCTTCGTGTAAAATTTAAAATTTTCGTCATCATGCCGTCAAATTTCAGAGTAAGGGGAACCATTACCATTAGCAGCACAGTTGGCCTCAGGGTCATGCTTGATCACTAGAAGTGGCTCAATCATGTTCACGTCAGTGTTCTAAAAATCCCCGACTTGTCATTAATTAATCATTGTTAATCCCCGTTTAATCCTTAAATCTGATTAATTTTCGAGGACCATCAACTGGCCACTTTAAATGGTTCAATCATGTCCTCAGTACAATTTCTTCAGCCTGATTCTTCCTCATGCATATCTTTGAGCCAGTGATTAAGTACTATAACATCAGAAACTAAGTCAAAAAACAAAATTATAACTCAATTCAACAACCAGATTTGCCAGAAAAACAATCCAACAGCACAAAACTTCAAATACCACAGCAAAATCGAAGACTGAACTAACAATTTCTCCCAAAAATTACCTTCGGATATGGCGTTTTGAATCTCAGCACATTTGAGGACGACGCTGTGGTCGTTGAGCCCCTCCTCTTCCTCGATGAGGGACTCGGTGAAGCCATTCTTGGCCACGCCTCTCGATTCGCGCCCCGGCGCGAGCTGAACCTTGGAGACGAGCACCCACTGCACGAGCGCGAAGGCGATTCCGATGACGGCGCACGCCGGAATCAGAATCTCCGTCCCTATGTCCGGTAACATTGACGCCGCCATGGCCGGAGCAGAGAGGAAGCTTCTGGAGAACGAGAGAGAGAGCGCGCGCGAAGACTGTTGTGTGAGAGTGAGTGCGAAAATGATGAGAAACTGATGGGTTTATATACACAGCGAGCCAGGCGAGAAATGTGTGTGAAATCAAATTTAAATTAAATAAAAGTTATTTATTTAAATAAAAGGCCACCCTGTGTTGCCTTTTTTACACCGTGGATTTTTGTCATTTTTGTTTAATTTGACTTTTATAAAAATAAAAGAAATTAATGAATATTGAAAATGCTCGATGGAACGGCTTGTCACCTTCCTCTGAATTGGTTTCACTTTAAAAATCTTGGTTAAAATTTGTTAATGTTTATTTTGAAAAATATATATAATTATGATAGGTTATATACACCATTGCATAATTATGATATATGGCCAACTGAATATACACAATTATTCACAAATAACATACAATCGGAAGTATTTTGGTAGTTTCGAATTAAAAATTAATGGCGTTAATTTGAAAATTAAACAAAATATGATAAATTGATCTAAATTATTCTCAACTCAGTCCCACACCAAAAATAAAATGAGGTGTAGTCATGTAAGAATTATATATGATCAACTGTATTTATTTAAGGTTTCCCACGGTAATTTATACAAATAATAAGGTACATTATATTTTTACTTTACATCGGGTTGTGTTATGGTTGTAAGATTAAATTCATTTAATCTCTTAATTCTGACTCATTTCAATGTATATTAATTTAATGCATAATTCTTATTTGTTGATGAAAATGTATATTATATAATGATAGAGTGTATAAATAAGAGATTTCATTTCAAAGTTTTTAGTACTCTTATCCACTTTTTTACACAAAACTAATATTTCTAATTCCATCAAAAAAATTAGAGAAAGTAATTACAAAAGTTATGAGAGAGAAATCAGTTTTCTACATTGAATAAATTCAAGCATGTATCCAGATATATTTTAATTAAGTGTTTGATTAATATGTGAAAATCATTTATTCTAAAGATCATTTAGTATATTTTACAATTTTATCAAATTTAATTATTTATTCAAGAAATCTACTCACAGTGGCCCCTTCTTATTTTTGGGCTCTTATTAGTAGTGTATTCCCCACCTCAAGTCCAATATATAAGAAATCATATATCAATTACAAAAGTGATAAACTATATTTTGTAATGTGTTAATTTTTATTATTTGTAGAAATTAAGAATGAGTTTTTTGTCCTAAAAGACACCCCAACAGTTAAGCATCACATTATTCATGATGAGATTGAAGGTTTGATCTTACTGAGAAGGCAAAGAGAATTTATTCTGACAAAGACCATCTACCAATTACTTGACGAACTCAATCCATCCAGCAACTAATGAAATCAACCCATATGTATTTGGAACCGAAAACAAAAATTTTCAAATTCACTCATCGAAGTAAATGTTGAACTCAATCGATTTAGCAACAACTCAACCAACCCAGTTGAAAATGGAGTAAATTTATTTTTTTCAAATTCGCCCATTACAGTAAATATTGAACTCACTTGGTCCAGCAACAAATCAAACCAATCTAATTGAAAATGAAGCAAATTTATTTTTTTTAAATCCACCAATTACAGCAAATTATGACCTCAATCAATCTGGCAACGAATCAAACCAGCCGGTATGAAATTGAAAATGAAGCAAATTTATTTTTTTTAAATCCACCAATTATGACCTCAATCAATCTGGCAACGAATCAAACCAGCCGATATGAAATTGAAAACAAAAAAGAAAGATTTGTCTAGTGCTCGTTGGAGAGGTTGTCGCCCGAAAAAATAGACGCCGGAGAAGATATGGAAGAGGTGAAGAATGAGTGACATAAGTTTAAAAATTTTAAAATCAAAAGGGACATATTTATTTATTTTTACCGTGGCACTTAGTGTGGTGTTACTGGTGCATGTGTAGACAAAATAAAAAATAAAGCATGTCTCAATAAACCTATTTAAGGATGAGTTATAGTTTAATGCACTTTTAGGAAATATCATTTAAGAAATATAACATGCATGTAATATTATTTAATATTTTTATATTACACACGCCCTTTAAAATTAATATGATTTGATTGACTTAATTGTCATCACCCCATAATTTAATTCCCGATACGAAACGTATATTTGAAGGGAACGATGTAGGGGCAAAAAAGAAAAAATACTTATCAGAAGTTCATTTGTCAACATAATGTGTAGCGAGAAGACGACGTCACATGCGTGACGACCTTATATTGGTGGACTCTTTGATGACTCGGAACTCAGGTTCTCCTAAAATAAAAGGGTACTATTTTTAAAAAAAAAGTTTTCTAGCTATTCTTACAAAATCCGAAGGTCAACCCACCCAAAGCTCAACAAATAAATCCCACCCAAACTCAATTCTAATGTGAAAGCAAATCGGCTCGAACTCTTGAGTTCTGGTTAGATAGAGTCTTCTTGGACCACTCCGTCAAGTAAGCTTTCACGAACTTTCTAGCCAAAACGGTTAAAATAATTTAAAATAAATTTAAAAAATTGATGACGTGTCAACACATACATTTCCGATTTGTTACTGTCACCGGCGCAGTTCGTTCTTGCATCTGGCTTCGTGTCATTTGCCCGAAAAAAAGAAGAATATTTTTAAATATTTATATTCTTATTGGACAAGAATATGAGAAAAAAGAATCCGTTACCCAATAGTAAGCTACCACGTGTTTATATATTAGAAATTAACAGGGAATATATGGTGGGTTTTCTAGAAATACAAGATATATCTCGAAACACGTGTTTTTATCTCAAGGGTTGAATAAATACATTATTTTTATTTTAAAAAATTGTGTAATAATACTAAGCTAAATAAATCTTGAAATCAAATTACAGTCTAATCAGAATTTAAATCATGTAAATCCGATGATAATATCATTATACAATAATAACATATCTGGTAAATTTAGGTTAAATTTGTTTTAACATGATTTTATTTCTCAAATAACAAACCAGTGAGTACTCTGAATAATATAATAATAATAATAATATATGAATAACATTTTCGTGGAGGCCATAATCAAGCAATACAAGGATTTTCATTGGCATTTTATTAATGTATAAGAATCAAGAATAAGATCATGGCCAAATAATAGGTAGGAGTTGGTTTGATTTACTTTTTATCTTCTCATAAAAAATGTACAAAGATAACAAAGAAAGTAATGAGTTTCTATAGAGTTTGGGCAGGTGGTTATGTAGAATAAAATGTCACATTATATATATTCATCTTTCAAATATTTGTAAACTTTAATTCAATATATATTTCGATATTAGAAATTTAGGATTTAGATTAAATTTTTGTGGTCATTTCATTTGTATGTTGCTTCTTGACTTATTTTTTTCTCATATTTTAGTGTAGACTCTGATCTGTTTGTTTTATCATTTGTAACTAATCTATAATATAAATATTTGATTACACGATTTATTGTCTCTTTCTTATAATATTTTATCACTAATTCGAATAGATGTACGTGGTCCAATGATCCAAAAGCCTAATTTATACTTTAAGACCAGTTCATGAATCACTTCCATACCTGATAACTAAAGCCCAAAATCACATAATATAACGAGGGTTTAGTGAACTAATTAAAGGGGTTTCAGTTCTAAGAATGAGGGCAAATTCCGTAGTAATGGATTCGAGCAATCGAGCCCAATTCGTGATACACAATCTGTCGATATATAAAACAGATTGTAACAAAGGTATAGAGTATTTGTAAAGTTATTGTATATTTGTATTAGCTTTGACAGTGTTTTTTTTGCTCGGCGATGGGATTGAATTTTATTGAGCCCGCCAAAATTTCTGAAGAGGAAAGAGAGGTTACATAAAAGCAACAAAAAAGTGAAATTGAGAAGCAGAACAAGCTGCAATACAATGAAGTTGATGAAAGTTGAACTGCAAGAAAATATATGAGAGCTAAAACCTAAAAAAACCCTGATCAGAACCCGACCTTCGAGACTTTCAATGTATGTGGGAAGCTATCCCTTTATCAGCAGTCCAAGAGATACTCCAAACTACTCACCACAGATATCTAACGAGTAACACCGCAGTAACAACATGAGAAAGACATGAAGAAAAATGAAGCCCAACCACATATTTTTTATCAAATGGGTTGAATTTGTAACCCCGCTTTATCTGGCTAGAATTATATATAGACAAAAATAAATTATGGGTCATAATAAGAATATAAAGCAACATGTAATGTATTTTTGGTAAAATAAATGGTTTATAAATCACTAAATTAAAGGCCGGCGGTTATCAAAATGTTTTATTTTTGGTGATTTCTGCAGAAATATTGGGTAGAGAATTGATTTTTGAGCTTGGATCGTTGTCACAGAGAATCTGTTCATTTTGGCCAAATAGCATGGTATCAGAATCAACCATCCTTTGGTTTTAATATCAATGCAATTTTCAATTGGGTTTGTGAGCTGAATGGTCAGGTTTTGAGTTTAGCCCATCTAATGCTAATTAGGAGCGAGTCTGTTTTGTTGATCATGTTTCTGTATAGGTTTTCAATTTCCTAGTTTTTTTTTCAATAATTCATATGGGTTTTTAAGTTTCTTTTTTGTTTTTTCATCTTAATGCAATTTTCCTTTGTGATTGTGACCCGTTATTGCTGAAATTAGCTATGTAATGCTAATTTTGGAGCCAACTTGGTGAATTGTTGATTGTGGTTCTGTATTTGCTTTTAATTGCAATGTAATTTCATTTGGGATTGTGCTATGTGATTGCTGAGCTGAAAGAGTAGAGTTCTGAATTTAGCTGTGTAATGCTAAATAGGAAGCTAGCAAGGTGATTTATTAGGTCTGGACTGTTGATCAGGTTCTGCACAATGATCTAAAAAATCCCCGACTCGCCCAATTAATCTCTGACTAGTCCCCAGTTAATCCTTCAATGCGATTTATTTTTCGATTAATTCTCGATTAGTCTCTTAAAGGGCCTCCCCGCCCCACTACCGCCCAGAATTTTTTAGAACACCGATCCTACATAGATTATGAATTTCCTATGAATGGGTTTGCGAGTTTCCTTTTGTTTTTAATAGTAATGTGATTTCATTTGGGATTGTGACATGTGATTTTTCAGCTGAACGTTTAGGTTTTGAGTTTAGCTGTGTAATGCTAGTTTGGGAGCGAGCTCGGTGAATTGTTTGATCATGGTTTTGTATAAGTTTTGAATTGTACAGTTTTCGTTGATTTCTTGGATTAAACTTAGGGCTATCATTCTAGTTTTGTGGACGACGAGAGTGTCACTAAAGCTTGTGGGTGCCCTCTGCTTCCCTTGAAGACCCAAATCGAGGGTCCTGCTCCGGTTTCGGATGATGGTTAAGAATCTCTCTCTGTGTTGTGAATCCTGCAAGCCATTAATATCTATGTTGATTGAGATGTAATGTATTCAGATAAAAATGATATCGTCGACGAAGCGATCACATTCTTCAGAGCAAATGTGTTCTTGAGAAACTTTGATATCAAGAGCTCGGCCGATAAGCTCATCATCTACTTGACGCATTACATCAACATGGCCTTGGCGAGGCTCGGAGGGTGCCGGACTCTGGCTGAGGGGACAAAGGCTATATATAATATGGGTCTTGAAGATGTGCCGGTGCCCGGAGAGTCTGCTTTCCCTTTTCCAGGCCTCTTCTCCAATCCTTCGTCTCCGGAGGAACCAGGTTTCAAACACATTCACATCCTTACATAAGAAAAACTTGCAATGTGTTCATAATTCGTACATACAAATTGCCTATCTAAACAAAAACCAAGTTTATGAATGCATATAATCTCGTGAAACCATAGCATTTGATATAATCCAGGGATAACAGCAGTGTTCTAAAAAATGTCAGGCGCTACTCATGCAGAGAGAGCCTTTCGGGGACTAATAAGAAGTTAACCGGAGATTAACTGAAAAATAATTTGAATTGAAGAATTAATAAAACATTATAAAGTATTAATCAATAACTAATCAGGGGTTAATCGGACAAGTCGGTAATTTACTAATTTTTAGAATACCGGATAATAGAGGGTTGTATACTTGTATTTATAGCAAACTGTAAGGTTGATTTGACAATGTGACTGAAAGAGTTTCGATGTCTGCTATTTGGATGATAGGTCTCTATTTTAGTGTTCTAAAAAACGCTAGGCTCTAGTTCGACAGAGAGGGTCTTATGGGACTAATTAATCGATCATTAATCAGAAAATAAATCAGATTGAATGATTAATCTAGAATTACAGAGGATTAATCAAACAAGTCTGAGATTTTAGAGCAGTTTCATGCACTCTAAACATTTTGCTTTGGTTATGGTCAGTGGTCCGTATCTTGTGTTTATTTATATTTTTATCGGTTTGTGTAATGCAGAGCTACTAAGAGATTATCTGAAGCAGATAAGGGAAGAGACGAGCGAGAGAGTGTTGAGTGTTGCGTATAGATCGAATGGGACTCCAAATAAATGGTGGCTGGCCTTTGGTAAGAGGAAGTTCATGAACAACGCTGCTTCTACTTGAACGTCAAAATAAGCTAGCGAAGCCAAATCATCGATCTCAACCTTATTACATATTGTTTTAATCACTTGATTCTTGAGACTATCTTTGTTGTTCTTTGTGCTTATTTACTTATTGGAATCATCACTATTCTTGAGGTTGTCTCTGCTTGAACTTTTTTTTGTACGAATCGTCAAAATAAACTAGCGAAGCCTAGAGATAAAAATTATTAGTATTCTTAAAAATAGAGTAATAATGTATACAGGGAATAGACCAAATTTAAATAAGAAAACTAGTAATAATAAGAAATGATACATATATAATATATGTAATAAATCTAATTTATGATATAAGATACACTAATTTGTTATCATAGAAACCATCAACTTCAACCTTATTGCATTTTGTTCACATATTGTTATCATCACTTGATTCATGAGACTATCTTTGTTATTATTATGATTTTGCTTATGTTTCTGGTGAGATTGTTATCATTTGACTCAACTTATATTGAGTGCAAGGTCCTAAAAACCAGACACCACTTGAAAGGATTAAACGGGATTAATCTGATTTGTATTTTTTTTTAAATTTATTTTTAATA
>JAYMTP010004241.1:0-15292 GCA_036897365.1 Geranium brycei
TATATATATATATATAATTGTTTAAAATAAGAAAACACACAATGAACCATCAGCTTTCATGAAATGATGCATCTTTACTTATGGTCAAATTTACTAAAATCTGGCTTCTTTCTCAGCCTAACTTTGCGTGTTCCTTCTCCTCCACGCAAACAGAGATCAATGAGATTAACACAGAAAACAATCTCTTTATCAATACCTCTTTTTTGTTATGTCAACTGAGATTCTCATCCAATCCTCTGCAGTGTGTCTAGCCATCATCACTGCCTAACTTAACACCAAATCTTTTTGTTTTATTCTTGTTTCATATATAAAAAAGAACCAAATCATTAATAAATCCTACCCAAAATAAAAATAATAATTAAATCTTGGTGTCATTCTCTGTATTTGTCAGCCAAATGCACAACAAACTCCAAGGTGTCATTCTTGTGGTCAGTAGCAACCATCTTGTTTAGTTAATTATGTTAATCCATTGTTGATTTAGAAATAAAAAATATCACAGAACATGATTGATGGGAAATTATTAAGAGTTTTAATTAAGTTACCAAGTTAGTAATTGGGAGAGAGAGAGAGAGAAGTGATGGATATGATATGAGGGAGAGGGAGGGTACAATTACAAATGACATGAGAGTGTATGTAATTGTAATATAGCTAATGTGTCATTAAAGTGGCTCCACCAAATCCTCTGCCATTGTCTCATTTGCATCTGTTCATCATTGGTGCTCCCATGTGATCTTGCCCCTCCTAGACAATCACTGAATCAATGAGATTGATGTTTTGTATCATTATAATGCACTCTCACCTCCAACCTTCTTTCAACATAAATACTTCCATTTGGAAATGAATTGTTCTTATCATCTTCGTCTGTTATTTTTTTCTTTTCTTTTCTTTTCACCCCGTTGACCCTCTCTCGCTTACGTGTCATATATACTAGACGTTTATCTTACCGGGTTTTAGCAAGCATTGACATATTAATCTTTTAAGTCAGAGTAGTGTATGATACATGTATCCTATGTTATGTTTGATCATAAATAAATCATTAGAGCTGGCAAGGACATTAATGATTTGTAGATTTGGGGTATAATTATTTGGTTGGGTGTGTGGTTGAGAGGTAGAGATGAAGATGAGATCAGAGTCACATATCTTGGAATCTGACTGTACCAGAAATTAACCATCTCATTAAGATCAGACAGTCCTCATTCCCTTTAACAGAGAGCTTGCACTGCAGGCTCTGGACTGCACAGTGCAGCCCCTAAAAAGCTTTCTCTCTTTGTTTTTTCACTGAAAAATAAAAAGGAAAAAAAGAAGAAGATATCTAAGTAATGATATGATATGGCAGAGGGTCTGTGATCAGAGTTCAGAGTGAGTCCCCACAGAAGCTCATGAGACTGAGATACTATTATTATAGAGATCACAGTGACAAAAAAAACTTTATTTTTGAATATATAGTTAGTTTAGAAGTGGCAAAGTGTGTTGAAACTCTGTTATTGTCACTGCCAATCATCTAAAATGAGCCCTCATTGACCAGAGCTGCCATTGCTGACCCACCATTTCCTCTCTCTCACCAGACATGAAAGCCAGCTTGATTTCTCTAACATCAGCTCAAAATTAGGAGACATTTATGAGTAATTTAGAAAATTGACACCACCACACCACAAGACAACTAATAATAATTGAAATCTATAGCTACTGCCTACTAGTCTTTTCCCCATATCTTTGCCTTAATCTTCTCTATGTGAAAGAATCACAATCTTTTTCTCTTTAAATTAGCTGATAGCTGAAGATTGGGTTCTTCACATGCTCTACTTATTGGGGTCATGAGTCATGAAACTTGTGCTATAATTATTATTGTTATTGCTTATAACTAATTAGGCCCCCATTGTTGATGAATATAAAATTTGCATGAGAATACAAATTAAAGAAATAGTTTAATATACTTTATTTAACCATGCATGAGGGTGGAAGATCACAAAGCTACCTAGCTCTTTTGTTATATATTATTTTGAAGCAATAGTTGCATATAGCTAGAGCCTTTTCAGATGGGTCCCCACTGGAATGTTAATTTTGTTGCCTAGCAAGATTGGGGGGACATTTGCCTAGATGTTCATGTCAAAGCATGCTTATACGACAAAACATGCGTAATATAAACATAAATCTCCAATTAGATTAGAAAGAAAAAGTTATTAAACAATATTAGGACATGGATTACAGTTAATCAAGAAAGGAGCCTGTCACGTATGTATTTAGTAAGTAAACGAGGAGAAACAGGTTAGAAGCATCGTGACGATGTGAGATTTGGATTAATATTAGTATAGTATTAGGCTAGATTAGCACGTAACTTGCGTGATAAGGAAGAATAAGCATGGTTTTGTAATGGTAATGTCACAGCCATTTGTGGTTAATTTGGAGGTATTGTGTAATCAAATTAGATATGGTTTTGGGGTTGCAAAATGAGAAATTAGGTGAAGAGTTATATAGAAATTGGGATCACATGAACTGATATGGCATGACATGCTTTGATTCTTTTTAATAAAAGTCATAGAGATGGTTTTAAAGAGTACTATATATTTAAAATATGTCAATGTTGTCTACAGTTGATAAGTATTTTGAGATGTTCACTTACGATGTCGACTTTTTGGTGGGATTGTATCTTAACATGACATTGAGCTTGATTTTTCTTCAGTATGCATCCCTTTATGCTAGTTTGTTACGAGTCAAATGTCTATAATCTACTGGCAGAATCTCACATCTAAATTGTGGACCGCAAGAGTGACCATATTTCACATTTAAAATATGTAGATTTCTACATTATATGATAAATATCTTGCACCTTCTGCAAAGATCTTCATCTCCCCAACAACATGCTTCTTGGGGACAATCATAGATCCCAAAAAGCAGAAGCACAATGTTTTGTAAATCAAAGGCCTATTTGTTTTCTTCTATGAATAATCTTGCTTTTTTCCACCATATGTTTACAGAGCCCCATAAAGAAGAATATTAGTGATAAACAATGGTAAGTAACTGATAAAAATATAGTGGATGTGTTACTTGTGTAGTGAGTGTCTCCTCTCCCATGCATTTGCTTAAAATAAGAGAACATGCTCATGTTTAATTGCAATATGTGCATTGGGCACATCAATTCATGATGTTGCTTTGCTTTAATTCTCCTACTAAATAAACACACAAAAGCTAATATATGTGGCTTCACTCATCTCATGATCTCTGCTGTGCTGCCCAACATATGATTTTCTTGATAAACAAATGGGGTTGCTTTGTTTGTGCTTGTGGAGTGTTATTGGGTTGTGGAGTACTTGCATGAGCCAGGAAGCTTCTTTTTTGTATTTTAGGCTTGCAGACATTATTAATTCAATTATTTTTATAGAAACTAGTACTGATTAGTACTATATTATCTGTTAACAAGTTTTTGGAAATTGGGTTGATTACATTTTCCGGTTTTGATGCTGTTCTGTTTTGGTGACAAACCAAAATGTGCTGCTCACACATTCACTGATAAACCACAGCAGTGTAGTTTTGGAGTTGCTGCATATTTTGCTAAATATAAATTTTACTAATCGAATTTTTGGTGTGTTTATTGTTAATTAAAGAAAGAAAAACAGAATGCATGTGAAGTTGTTTCTTAATTTAAGAAGGAAAAACATAATGCAGAACCCAAAATAAATAGAGGTTGCAATTATCAGTTTAAGTTGTCAGACTTATCATGTTCTAACATAACATCACAGTGTAACAATTTAGAATTTTACCATAATGTTTTTCTTTTCCTTCATTGTAATGAATATTAACAGCTCGTTGGTCTTTTGATAGAAATGGCACGATGGCGCAAAACCATAGATGGTGCAAAAATGTACATTAACACAATTACATATACAATAGTCACTCCAAACACAAAATAAAAACCCCCTAATAAAAAAAAGAAAAAAATGTTAGATTTAATTACCCCATAGTGTACTCGTAACCAACAAGTCAACGAGATCCGGGTTGGGTCGGGTCAATATGGTACCAAAGCTCAAATTTGCTCACAGCGTTTGTGGTTTTGGAATTGGAACGATCCTTTCTGTATTAAGCAGCATCCAACAAATAAGGGGCTTTGTGGGGTCGGGTCGGGTCTACGATTCTTGATTCTACTACCGTACATTCACACACAGCTAAGCTCGCACCGTACCCTACACTATAGGGACCGTTAATCCTGAGGAGGCGCCGTGGGGCCCACAGGATCTACCGGCAAGCGCTTGAAGATGACCGGAGCGCCGTACTGAGGGTAGAGCAGCATGAGCACCGTCGGCGCGTGCTGGTAGCTCGGCGAGAGCCGGAACTCGAACCGCTGGAGAATGATCGCGATCGCGAGCTTGGCCTGCAAGATGGCTAGGTTCTGGCCGATGCAGGTGCGAGCCCCAAGCCCGAACGGAATGAAGGCCATCGGGTGCTTCGCCGCGCGCGCCACCCCCTCCGCAAACCTCCCCGGGTTGAACTCGTTCGCGTCGCTCCCCCATATCGCCTGGTCGTGGTGGACGGCCAGGATCGGCACCAGCAGCTCCGTCCCCCTCGGGATCTTGTACCCTCCCAGCTCCACATCCCCCCTCGCCCGCCTGATGGTCGCTATGATGGGCGGGTACAGCCGCAGGGACTCGTTCAATATCATGTTTAGCTGCATCACACACCAAATCAAAACTATTGTCGTCTTAAGCTGGTGGACAGATTCACATATTTTAAAAAGAAGAAAAATGCCCCCGCCCATGGAAAGAGACAAAAACAGGATTTTATTGTGTGTTTAATTACCGTCTTGAGCTTGACAAGATCGTCCTTGGTGGGTAGGTCACGTGAGCCGCACACCCTGAGGAGCTCGTCACGTGCCTGGACCTGCCACTGAGGGTGCATTGCCAGCAGGACGGTCGTCCACGTCATCAGGTTCGACGTGGTCTGCTTGCCGGCGAAGAAGAAGCTCTTGCACTCCTCCACTATGTCGTGGACAGTTATGGCCCGTGACGGCGATGACGTCACCGCCGACGCCTGAATCATCAGCCCCAGCAGGTCCTTGGGTCCCGCCGCCGCCGGTTTCTCCCTCCGCCGCCGCTCGATCAGCTTCACCAGCGACTTCCTTATCTCCTTGTCCAATCTCCACGACTCCATGTTCATTCTCGTCGGAAGAAACCTATAAAAATAAATAAATAAATAAATAATCCATTTAATTATAAAATATTACCAGATGAATAAAAATATAATTACCGGTAACCGGGAATGAAGACTTTTTGGAAGGCCTCGGCGGCGAGGAGCATCTGCTGGGCCTGGAGGCGGAAAATGGCGATGCCGTCGTCGTAGCTGACGCCGAAGGCGGTTCGGGTGATGACGTCCTCGGTGACGGTCTGGAACCACTGGGAGACCTCGATTTCGATCTCGCCGGAGTCGGACATTGCTCCCGACCACTTCTCCAGCATGTCCGTCACGCTCTTCCCGACCACCGGCACCAGAAGCTGCACAATTGATTATTTCCCGATCAGATAATTACATTAATTATTGGGGGAAATTAATTAATGAAGCTTATGTACTTTGAGATTCTCCATGTGGAAGGTGGGAGTGATGATTTTGCGGTGGTGAGCCCATTTATCGCCTTTGAGGCTGAGGAGGCCATCGCCTTCGAGCTGACGAACCAGAGGGTGAGCTTCGTTCTTCTCGTACAGCTCAGACTTGGAGGTGAAGATTTCTCGGATCATGTCCGGATCCGCTACGGTCAGCCTCACCGTGGGTCCGAACCACACCAGGAATGTCCCTCCTGTAATAAACACAATTAACTTCAAATTAATTGATTTGATTAAAAAAAGAAGGAGAAACAGAGCAAGTTGCAGAGGAGGCCCAATCCGAAGAAGACGAGTAGCTCTGATTTTCCACACCCAATCAAACGCATTTCCCCACTCAATCAATCGACCCACTGAAACCCAGAAAACTGAACAACATGGAAAACAAACGAAACCCAGAAGAAGAAGAAAACAGAGCAACTCTGTTTCTTCTCAATCGTGAAGATGGTGATGATTTAAGTACCGTAAATCTTCTTCCAGTGGTGGTAGAAGCTGAGGACTCTGGGGAGGATGTTGTGGGAGAAATTGGGCATGGGCTGAGACGAAGCTTTGAGCATCATCGCCACGAGCTCCTTCACATTCCCGATGAACAGCCTGTACGGCGGTCCCCTGATCCCCTGTTTGTAGAAATGGTGCTCGATCTTCCTCGGCCTCCACCAGGCCAGAACCAGAGCCTTCATCACCAGAAAGCTCACCGCCAAGCACATCGCCGCCGTCTTCAAGCTCGGCCACCACCAAGACCCACCCCCGTCGCCGACGATCGAAATCGATTCGCCCATCGAAAACCCAATTGATGGAAACAGAAGTGGCGAATTGGGTCTGTCGATTACGGCGTGCTCTGTTTTTCGATTTTGTTGCGTAGCAGAGAGAGAGAGAGAGATGCGTTTGAGAAATGGGAGAGAGAGTTGAAATAAAACTGTGAATATAAGGAAGCAAAGCCAACGGCGTAGGGGCCGCCATTGGAGTGCTGAGGGTCAACGATTATGAGGTGTAATTTGAAATGACGATTTTGCCCTTTTCCTCTCATTTCTTTTTTTTTGAGAAATATTTTTTTTGTCTTTTGTCTTTAGTTGGTATTGTGTTGAACTTGAATGAGTTGGTTCGGCTATATTGGTTTCAAACCTGTTGAAAAATATTTCAACGATACCTAATTCATGAAATTCAAATATTATTGTGTTGAAAGTATAATTTGGTTTTTAAAAATTTTCGATTAAAACTTGGAAAGTGACTCTTGGTGTTTGGTTGGGTTGCTCTCTAATTTAGTATTAGTGATCATAGGCTTTTGGGGCCTCTACATGGATGATACTACCGTGATTGATGTGAAGATTAAAATTAGTAACTAATTGTTATAATATAATATTTTTGTTTTTTTGTCCTATTAATAGTGTTAAATGGATCGATCATTATTGGGCAATGTTACAAAAAAATACTATATATTATCGATTTTAATAGGGGTCTTAAATTTAGAATTCAATAACACAAGTCATGATTTAAACATTTAATTTATCTACTGTACGTCACGTAGTTGAAGATCATAGAATAAATCTTTAATTTAGAAAAAATTAAGAGCATAATAGGATTCTCAAAATTATAGAATAATATGGTAACTCACTCACTCTATGTATTGTCTTGTTTAACTCTTTAAATTTAAATAAGATAGTCAAAGAAAAAGAAAATTGTTCCCCTACATTATTTATTAGAGTTATAATTGCATAACTCTTTAAACAATCATTATGCATAGTAACTTTGAATTCTGGTAAGATTATATATTAGTGGTTTTTGTTCACTTGTTTCCATATAATAATTAATAATAACTTTGGAAAAATTTACTAAGATTCAATAGGCCAAAATATGAATATTCATCATGTAATATACTTAAATCTAAGAGATTACAAAAATAAGTGTAACAACCAATCATTTTGCATACGTGACAGGTGAATAAAAATTAATGATTTTAACTATTAAAAATAGTCAAACAAAAATCTAAATTGAAAATGACAATTTAGATGATATAAAACCATAATTAATGACTTATGAAGGTCAGTAAGTGTGTACAATATTGCATCAACAAAAATATCATCACGGGCATGACTAACAACTCTTATTAAAATACAACTCAAATTCTAATTTTTTTTTATATATGTATAAGATTTAGGCTGAGTGAAATATATATAATCTCTCACTTTGTCCAAAGTTTTAAATTCAATACGATCTTCAAATATATTTCTTATTACAAATGATGATGACTACACCCATGTAGTATCTCTTAACACTTGTTCTATTTCCAAAAGAATAGAACCAACACATAATGATATAAGTGAGGGATAATTTCAGGTGGTTATTCTTAGAGATGTCTGTTTTTCAGGTGAGTACTTCTAAAATTTTTTTTCTTCAGATGGCTACACCTGAGATTTGCAAAATTTTCACTTTACACCTCTCCGTTCAATTCCGTTAGTTTTTAACATCTTTGACATGTAAAATGACTAAAATACCCTTAAAGGGTGAATGAGTTATTAAAATTGGATTAAAAAGACTAAAATGCCCTCACATATACTTCTAATTTTCAAATCTATGCCATGCATTCTCTCTTCCCTCTCTCTCTCTCTTCTTTCTTCTAATTATCAAACAATGCACATAAACCGAATACTATAAACTCAAATATCCCACTAGAAATAACAATGATGACATTGATACATTACTGATAAACACAGAAGTGGTGACATTGCAGCATATCTAAAAGCCTTCATTTTTCCTCAAAAACAAATCTTTTTCATCGTCCCCAAAAGAACAACCTTCACCATAATTTTTCTCCATTTCTTATTCCTTAAATACATTCAAGACCTCCCAAAACATGGGCAAGAACACTAAGAAGAGGTAAGCTAAGGCTTGTTACAGAATATTCCAAGCTATATTCAGCATGACCTTACAAAATCAAATGCCCAAAATAACCCTTCTCCTCATTTCCCAATTCCCAAATAATACTAATATAAAATTAACAACACATCATTATTAACAGAAATACACACCATGCCATGAACAAAATCAGATTTTTTTTTAAAAACCCAACAAACCTCTATTCAATTGACGATTAGCCTTCAACCCAGAATCCATAATTTCCCAATGATCGGCAAAAATTACAGTAATTACAATTACAATTACTATTCAACAACAATACTAACGGATCTATTGATTTTTTTCTCAAACTTGAACAGGGGAGGCAACTGGGGCGAGCAATGGAGGACGAAAATCAACAGACAGGTGATGAAGTGATTCGAATTCGTAGACGAAAGCTCCAGATTTCCCAACCAGCTCATGCGCCTTTTTTTCCAATTCCACAGCCCCAATCTACAAATCGCCTGCTCCGAATTGGGAATTCTCAAACCTAGATCACAGAGATCATGAACAATCGGGGGTGAAGAGGAAAAGGGTAACAGAGATTTTTGGAATCTGGAATTTTTCTCCGATCGACGCCGAGAGAGAGATTGAATTGGAATTTATAATTAGATCGATCAAGACGAGAGAGAGAGAAAGGGGAGTGAGAGAGGGAAGAGAGAATGGATATCATAGGTTTGAAAATTAGAAGTATAAAAGAGGACATTGTAGTCTTTTTATTCTAATTTTAATAACTCACTATCCTTAAGGGTATTTTAGTCATTTCACATGTCAAAAATGTTAAAATATAATGGAATTGGACAGAGAGGTAGAAAGTAAAAATTTTGCAAATCTTACGTGTAGTCATCTGAAAAAAAAAAATTTAGAAGTAACCGCCTAAAAAACAGACATATCTAAAGTTAGCACTTGAAATTATAATATACGCAAAATTGAATATTATAAACATTCACACTTATTGGCACCTTCTAGCTACCATATAATTTTCATTATCTTTTATTGGACTTCTATATTGGCTTGCCCCCTCAACATAAATGTAGGAGACAATAATCAATAAAAAAATATTCAAAAAGGTATTTATTACACATACATGTAAGTACAAATAATGGAAACGGAATTATACATGACTAAAATATTATTATAAAACAAATACAATTATTAATCAAATAAATAATAATAAAATAGGAACCGAACCCCCATATAATGGAGGAATGAGGTGCATTGTTTGTACAAGTTTCCTGTTTTTATCTTATAATTGAAAGAAAAGGACATGACAAGGAACATTTGCCCCATATCCATCTAGTTTATGTAGGAGTGCTTCTTATCTCAAGGTCAACTCTTGCTTTCTTACCTATATGCAACAAAATCTTCCTCCCATGTACATTAAGATATCGTTAAAAATCAACACGGTGATTTTTCAAAACTAAACAGCGCAAACTCAAATGTCATGTGTTAAACGTAGTTTTAGTGTTACCATGTGTGTTAAATTTGAAGATCGGTCAGTAATAAATACATAAATGAGTGATGATCGATGATCGATCGAGAGAGACTACACGAAGAGCAAAGGAGGTTCATGTGTTTGGAATGATGCTCTTAAAGGAGCACATGGAAACAAGGCTGTCTAATTTAGGGTTTCTTTCTGTGCTTTTGGTAGGGTTTTTATGCTCTCCGATTGACCCAACAATGATGGTCACTAAAACCCACCCTTCACCCCCAATCTTGTCCTAATACTCCCAAGACATGTTTGGGCCATGTGCCCTAGCCCCTCCACCTCTTGGGTCCCCCCCTCTCCCCTAGACATTTTTAACACTCCAATGTGTGCTTGTGTTTAGTGACAAAACTGTCTCATTTCACCTAATAAAGCTAAACCCATCCATCATCTATACAACAACAAGACATTTTATTTTCATCTCATCTTCCTTTCACACAAAAATGCAGCCGAAGGAGACATCGGACAAACCCATGTCCTACAATTTCTATTCATTTTCATAATGCTTGGCTTTATTTAGGGTTCCATCAATTTTCAAATCACTACTCAAGTAAATATATATACACAACAACAAAAATTAAAATTAATAAAATTAAAGCGAGAAAAAATCAAATACTCAATCTCTGATCAGAATTATATATTCGTTGAATAAAACACGAATTCCATCTCCAATAATAACGAGCCCCAATCAAATCATACACATGTGATGTTGCAAACTTGAACCACAATGTTAGCCAATCCTTTTGTAGTGATTAATGAAACCACAAAGTCATGCCAAGCCATGATAAGGAAATGATGGGATAGGAGGGTTTTGTAGGGGATGGATGGATAGAGCTAGTGCTTGGATTGGATCACAGCCCACAAGCTACTCTCACTCCTCAATGCCTAGGTCGAGTCCTATCACTATAGGTCCCTTATGTGCCAAGCATATACAATACAACTAATAATAATATCCCCATTGTTATGATACCTCAATTTTCCATCAACCCACAAAAAAGATAATAACATTCGAGTTTCTAAAACTCGAGTTTAATGAAGAAAAAAAATAACGAGTAATAAACACAAATAATAA
The DNA here is from genome assembly GCA_036897365.1 of Geranium brycei. Lineage (NCBI taxonomy): Eukaryota > Viridiplantae > Streptophyta > Magnoliopsida > Geraniales > Geraniaceae > Geranium > Geranium brycei. The sequence continues at coordinate 11,036 of JAYMTP010004241.1, forward strand.
AACAGTTTTAAAACATATGCAAAAGTTTGGTTGATTTACAAAAGTGAACCATCAAGAACGAGTTCCAAAACCCAGTTTAAAATTTGGCTAACTCAAATTTACGAGTTCTCCCGAAAATTCGAGAGTGTTAGAAAACTGATAATAATTAACGATAATATTTATTATAACACGTTCTTACAGTTTTGTTTACGCTCCTGATTAAATTACCTTTATTAACTGTAATCGAGACCAGAACGGGTAAATGTAACGACAAACGTGATAATTCGATCGATCCAATTGAATACTACAAGGAAGATATGGAAGGATATGCGAATAACGAGTGTTCCATGTGAGAGTGCCAACCCAAAAATGAGGGTCGCAAAAGGAGAAACAAAAGTATGGATTGGAAATGAATAATCGAATCAATGGAAAAATTGAAAAGGAAAAAAGAAAGGACAAAGGAGAAGATGCAATCACATAACAAGATATGGAGTTTTCGAAAATGACCAAAGCTATCCAACCAAGAAAGCCTGCAGGAGATGAAGCACCTTTACTTGTGAAACTCTAACAATTTTTTTTAAAATAATTATTATTATTTATTTTCTGGTTTTTGTTTTTGCCCTTTAAATGATGAGAAGAAAATAAAAAGCTGACAATCAATCAGTTGGAGGCTAGTGAGAGATCTATGGTTTTGGAAGCTTATCAAATTTGGTGTGGGAGATGCATTAATTGAACTAAATCATTGCTTCATAATAGAGATGAGTGGGGAAATAATTAAAAGAAAGTTTTCTAGAAATGATAATGGTTATTTGTTCCTTAATCATAATGTACTATATGTGTGTACCATTTGTTCTCATTTAAAAAAATATATATTTTGTCTTATTTAATTTTATATTTAGATTATAATTTTAAATTTTAAATTTTTTAAAATAGGTATCATATGTATAATAATCTTTTACTTTAATTATATTATAAAACTTTAAATTTACGTTAAGTTTTACATTATTATTGAAATGTTCCACGGAATCTGATAGTGATCAAATTAACGATATTGAATTCGAATAATTTTTCACATGGCAATTTAGAAAACTTGTGCATATGCATGGCACTCAAAGGAGAAGCAAGTGTGGTGTGAGCTAGGGTGGAGTTTTGGTAGAAGCATGCTTGTGAATTGAACAAACATGTTGTGCAAAGGAAATAGAGTTAACCTAATCATATGTCATTCTGGCACAATGACTTTGTACATTATTGGCCCATATACATTACTTTTCATAGATAAATATTAATGACATTTTTATGACAATAGAGTTTGACAAAATATTGATTAATGACATCTCTTTTATGACAGTAGAGTTTGACAAATTTGAATACTTTAATGCTATAAATAACTATAATTATTATATAGAGTAGCATTTAATTAAGGATGATAACAAATATAAATAATTTCATCATGTGATACTTCAACAAATAAAAATTACTTGTATGATTTTATTTTATTTTTTCCTTTTTGCCTATCTTTGGGTGAGTAATAATAGCTTTCTTAAGGTGATCTTCCATCCCCATTTCCTCTATTAGATGCATTAATGAACCCTTTATCCATATCTTTGAGAAAACCTTATCCTATTTGTGTGTGAAATTGTAAAAATAGTAAGTTGATGATGTAATGTTGAACTTGGCACAATGAATTTGATCATATCTTATGCTAAATGGACTCACATCACAAATCTCTTATCCTTGCATACCCATTTAACAAAATTGGTAATTGACTTTTAAGAGAGTTCATATTCATTTTTCAATAAGAGTTTTCTTAAATACATATGAAAAATCCTCTAAATCCTTCTTAATAAAATTTATTGCAAGAATAGTAAGTTGATGATGTAATGTTGGATTTGGCACAATAAATTTGATCGTGTCGTATACTAAATGGATTCACATCACACCTATAATATCTTATCCTTGCATACCCTTCAACAAAATTTGTAATTGACTTTTTTAAATATCGGCGTCAGCCAGCGCGGGATCAATGGGGTCATTGCGTTGAATCCTTCCTTTCCTTTCCTTTCCATTTATTTCTTTTATTTCTTTTCTAAGAAAAAGAGTTCATATCCTTCATTTTTGAATAATGACAGAATTTTCTTAAATTTATATGAAAAATCCTCTACATCCTTATTGAAATTTGATCTTACCACATCTTCATTAAAAGTATAAGACTTAAATTGTTGAAGTGTCACTTAGAGACAACAGAGACCATAATATTTCATATAATGATAAATTTGAAAATAATAAAATATATATATCATATAATTCTTAAAACAACACTATATTTAACAAAGAAAACACCATGTTTATAAAATATATGTGTAGAGAAGAAATCATGTACAAACCGGGCGAAGTGTTCAAACTGTCTGAACTGGTGAAATGTTTGTGTAAAATGGTGGAATGTTTGGGACCCGAAAAAACACCACAGGTCAACTTTCTGGATACGTGTCGTACAATGGGACAGCGTGCACGCAGATTTACACCGATGCAACGGCTGAGATTAGTTCAGACGGTTTGAACGTTTGGACTGGTTTGTACTGAAATACATCCTTATATGTGTATGTATGTATCCCGGGAGGTCCTTAACCACAATGTGAATCTAGAAGATTCATTACTCAATGGTTTCGATAGAGATTGCACAAAATGTCGATTTACATGGGACCCAAAGTAAATTGTAACAGCCTAGCAAGATTGCAAAAGAAACTATATATAGACTATAATTTAAAATTGAAACAATGAGAGAACTTTTTGGAGGCAAATGATGATACGATTCAATGACAAAACTTGGACGCATATGTCACCATTAATTATTGACTATAATGGGAGCAAATCTTAATCCATAGCTACCCCAATTTCTTTTGTGTGAGGAAAAAGGAGAAAGTAACTTTGAAAGTGATTTAAACTAATATTTTTCTTAATTAGTTGGTAGATAAAAGTCATAAGTTGGAGCTCATTAAAGAAGTTATCATTTTGGTACGCCGCATGCCCCAATGCCAAACCTTCCCCCACCATTAAATTATATTCTTTTGGATAATTATCATTAATTTCGATTTCAGTTGACAGATATTATAACATAAAATAATAAGTGGGACTATAACTAATATAAAATTTTGAAACTGAATCAATCTTAGATTTACATTAAAACTTTATGATATTAAAACGACTTTGTTATAAAGTTTGACATTAACTTAAAAGAGGTTTGAAGAATCTATGACTACTCAATGGAGAATCCGTTAATACCTTAATTTTCTTGGATGTAATTATAATGCGTGCTATATCTATATCTCTACTAATATTAATTGATCATGATCAAGACAATAACAATGATCATTTCTATACTCCATCGAATTTAATAATTAAATTAAATGTGGTTGGTTTTGGATCTACCTTCTTCTTTTTGTTTGCTTCTCAAATGTGTGGTTACATCAATCCTTTTTCTTGACATCTATCTTTTTCATCTACAAATTTCAAACTAAAATGTAATAAAATATTGTTCCTTAAGTCAAATATACCAAAAAAACACTATTTAAATTGACATATACAAATTTTAAGTCGGCTTGCATTATTAAAATCTAATAAATAAAAATTTGTTTGATCATGAAAAAAATAACCCCTTCAAAGTTGAAACTTAGTCGGTCAAAATAAAAAATTCTTTAAAATTTAAACTACTGATCAAAGTTGAAGTCAATAAAACTAAAGTTGTGAAACTCGAAACTCGGGCAAAACTCGACTCTTTGAAATATGAGAAGAACTCGAAAATCGGATTTAACCGGCGTTGATCGAGTTCTGGCCATTTTTCGGCTTCTCGTCTTGGGGAGGTCGAAAATCCCGAGTTCTGGCCGGATTCTGGCCGAGTTCCGGCGATTTTGAAGGAAAATGAGTTGAAATGAGATATATATATAATATCTCATTTCAACTCATTTTCCTTGGTATAAATCAGGTGAGATCCTCCGCCTAACTTTAGAACCTGAGAATAAGTCCCAGTCGTTCGATCTCGCTGATGAGATAATTGAATTTTTTGGCACAAATAATCCAATTGAGAGCACAATCGTCATTATACATAATTGACATATATAATATCTCTTGATTAATTACTCTTTTTTTATCTGCGGAATAATATACATTAATTACTTCATTTTTTTATTTTTTCCTTATCTTTTTTATTTCTGCGGAATAATATACATTAATTACTTCCTTTTTTTACTTTTTCCCTTATCTCTTTTTATTTTTGTTGAATAA
>JAYMTP010004242.1:0-15291 GCA_036897365.1 Geranium brycei
CCTTAAGCTGCTATACGTCTGAATCTTTGGCGAATACCTTTTGGAAAAGGAAATCCTCTGAAACCGGAAACTTACTAAAAAACCGGCGGGACAGATGTTCACCGACTCGCGATGCTACTTCTGGATGGACATCTTTCTGTTTGGTTCATGTTGAGCCATCTGGATAGACATTTGTCAATGGATATGTCATCTGACCAAAATAGCCAATTTGATCGTAACTACAGGGGACATCGAGTAGTGAACACACTTGTTTAAGTGAGATTGCACAAATGTGATAACATTCGTGGATGCACATAGTTTAAGTTAAGTTAGACTGTATCCAATATCGAGAGGTGAGTAGAGTAATTAAAACATAGGTCAAATATTTCATGCTAAAATAATTAATTAATTATATTTTTATTAACGATTAACTTTTGATTATTTGAGATAAGAGTTCAAGGTATGCATGTGTTAATATATTCTATCGTATGCTTTGTCGGGGCTATCTTGTATTGATCACCTAGGGTAGTTAACATTGGTTGCTACACCGATTCTCGAGAAGGACGGGTGGCAACGGCCCTAGTTAGTTTTGAGGGTTAGGGTTCAAGACCGTGTCAAGACACCCGTATACAACCCTTGACCTTTGATTGTCGTGTTTTGGGTTGTGTTTTATACGGTTGCGAGTAACATTTGATCCCGAGAGGGTAAAATTGACTTGAGACTAGGCCATGTCCAATGTCAAAAGGCGGATGTGGTATTTTAAGACATAGGTCCATTATCAAACTACATGCTTATTACTTTATTCTCTTTTAATAATTAGGAAGTCATCAATCTAGTGCCCTCGGTTGCTTGACTTCTTGATTTCCACCCCCTCATTTACTTTACCACACTTAGTTTAATTGCATTGTAATTTAGTTAGCATATTAAACATCTCTTGAAATGGTGCATTCACTTTAGTTAGTTTAGTTTTTAATCAGAAAAGAGAATGCATATTGCCAAGAGACCCCATTTTTGGTCCCTGCGGATTCGACCCGGAATCAAGCCGAAATATAAATGTACATGATATGATCGTATTCTGATGCGCAATGCCTTGAGGCGCATAGCGGTGCGCAGCGCGCTTTTCGGCCCATCACTAACAACCAAAACCGACTTGACTTGGTCAGTCGGTTATCTGTTTGGACCAACGAGAACCGACATTCTTTTGGGCCAAGATTGAGTCGAAGAAGAGTCAGAATTGGATCGCTTCAAGTGTTGGAATCAGAGTTAGAGACGGTTATGGTCGGGCGGTGAGAAGGGGACTGAGAAGATTCGACGCAGAGATACGTGAAGTCATTGAAGTAAGAAGAGAAGAAGACTTTTTTAGTGTCTGAACTAGGAGTTAGTCTTGAATAATTTTGTATTGGTCTCTGATTTATTTCGTGTCGATATTGCGCCTGTGCAAAGTCATCGAACATATAAAATTCCATTAGTTGTTTGTGAACTTTGAAGAAAAATAGTTGACTAGATATAATCCAATATGCTGAGATATGTAGTAAGTACAATTTTTATAAAGATGTAAGGAGCTCACTTAACACATGTGAGGTCATGAGTTCGAATATTGGTACATGCTAGTATCGTAGGATGTCTTCAATTATTACTGATAAAAAAGACAATTTTTATGAAGGTTGCCAATCTGTTTCCCATTGATTTTACGTCGGGGAAAATTGTTGAACTCATATATCTTCACAAGGGGTTAGGGAATTTCATAGCAGAATAACTACTAGTGGATGAGCATATATGTTCCCTAAAAATGAAAAAAAAAACAAAACAACTGATGTGGGTCCTCTCGGAGTCCATTTCGACACTTTAGTACTCACATTTAGTGTCTAATTGATCTCGTATCGGGCTTAAAGAGCCCCATTTATGCCAATTTTACGCTTTCGGGTATGTTTGGTGTATATGTGCAGGATACAGGTCAAACGGGGTAAAAACTGATCAAAATAAGGATTTCGGGCAACAAGGAGTAAAAGGAGAAGAGGCTGAAAAATGTGACGATCGTTACAACCTGCACAAGAGAAGATAGAGACTTGTAACGATGACGTAACGACGCTGTAACGATGATGTGACGATCGTCACATCCCTTGTGATGATCGTCACAAAGCCCAGAATTAGAAATCTATAAATTGCAGCTTCGAATTCTGCATAAGGGTTCCAAAAATTACCAAGCTTCAGCCTCCTTTTTGAGTTCCCATACAAGTTCCAAAGCCTGACTCCACCACCCATCACCTAGATTAGCAAGACTAGTAAGGAGGCGTGATTTGGAAGTGAAGATCGAAGACTCGAGCATCCGATCCGGGCCTTAGTGCCTAGAGTTTGCCCGTTTCCTTCTCCTACTCTTTAGTTTCAGATCATGTTTTCTGTATTTTGCACCATGATGAGGGGCTAAAACCCTAAATCATGGGTGCTAGACCATTGACAATCCTTGCTTGAACATGTTTTCTTGAATATTGAAGTTTGATATACTTGGGTTTTGATTTTGCTTTGAGCTTACCTATGAATGTGAACGTAGCTATTTCATGTTTGTAATTCAAGTTTGAAACTAAGCCCGAGAGGGATAGTGGAAAACCGAACTAAGTAGGATCGAGGGATCGGTCTCCTGAGTCGATCGCTTGGTGCGAAAATTGTTGACCTTAAAGTTGTATCGGACCGATTCTAAACTTCCGAGAGGGTTATCGGTCCAATATTAGGTGTTAACAAATGTCGAGAGACAGTTAACATAGTTACAATATAGACCATTACTCACATTATCGAATTTCTGTTTTCAATTGTGAACTTGGATTGACATTGAGCCGTCGGTCTAGCACCCATGGTTGCTAGTTTATCTGATCTTTTACAACCTATTTTCATTTATTGTTACTTGTGTTATTCATTACTCTTGTTTGCTTCGAGTGACACTATCACACACAATTCACAACCATTGGACTTTGTCCCAATTTATTTTTCCGCAATTTAAATACAAAATACTTAAGTACAGACCCTCGTTTGATCCCCGTGGAATCGACCCGGATATTAGCCGGTTACAATACTTGATGAACAACGATTATGCCCTCCCTTATACGGCTCGGTTGTGGACACCAACCGAGTTTCGGGTGTCAACAACCAACTCAAATCAATTGACTTCAAAACCTACCTTACGAATTCGAAACTCCCAACTTAAGTACTGACAACTTCGGGACCAATCTAGTTTATATCGATCGACTCTAAATTTTTTGAGGGAGTATATGTATTACACAACACAAAACACTTGCACGTCTGTGCGGACCTGGTATTTGAGCATTATTTTTACAGTTGTCACGAGTCCAAGTTTGAAATTATTTGCATAGTTTTTAGGAATAACCTCTTTTTTTACCTAGGAAACTAATTGCAAGTCTTGCCAATGTCACTAGGTCGGGTGTAAATGACCCGAATTGAGCATCATTTATGCGGGACTCGGCTCGGCTCATGAAAAAAGTGATCGGCTCGAGTTCGATTCAGGCTCGAATAAGCTTACGCAACTAACCTCGAGTTCGGTCTGAAAGAAAATGGATAAGCTCGAGCTTGACTCGATTCGGTTCGCTTAATTTTCAATACAAATATTCGTTAAAAATTAAATACTAAATGAGTCAGTTCGAGATCGACTTGATTTTATTCAGCTCGTTTAAATCCACTATAAATATTTATTAAAATTTAAAAATATATAACTAATTAAATATTAAACGAGTCAACTCTTGAGCCTATCGAGCCTTAAAAGGTTAGACTCAAGTTTGGACATTTTAAGAAATGATCCCAATCTTTAGCGTGAATTCAGCTTGAACTCAATTATAACGAGCACAAACCGAATATTCAACAAACAAAGCTTGAGTGACTTATTGAAAGTTAGGCTCGTTTACAACCTTAGTCACTAGGTGACTAGTTACTACGGCGATCTCATATCAAAGAAAACAATATGCATTTTTTGCTTAAAAAATTTACAAATGCATAGTATATGTAATATTCACAACTTGAAAAAACTCACTTTTAATTAGTTCAATGATAATATCTCTATATTATTGTGATTTAATAAATGAAAATATTAGTACTCAAATTATGAGTAACGTCATTCATATGTATTACTCTGTACAAATCATCATAGTCCTAATTCATTGATCCTACAACTAAACACAATCTTAGATCTAATGTTATGATCTCACAAACATACAGTGTTTTTTATTCCATCGTCACCAAAATGCACAAATGATCGATCACCTACTATAAAAGTGATGTAAATATTCAGAAAAAATTGTGAATCTATTCATTTTCTTAAATAGTAATTACGAGCATACAATTATCATCTTCCAATTTAAAGTGATAAAAACTTTTAACAAAGTTGAAAGAGTGAACAATCATTTTTGTATCTAATCGAACTTTAGATGCTATAGGTAAATTAATATTGTAGCATTCCACGACAAAAGAAATTGAAAAGGAATTAATTAAGACAAGGTTGATATGACTTATGAGGATACCCTTAAAGTGATGAAGTAATAACAGAGCTAGGCACAAACATAATCACAGCTAGATACACACGAAGCATGTGCATGTGCATGCATAGATGTTTAGAGTGATCACAAGTCGTAAGGTTGCTTGCCGGTGAACTTGACCTCGATGGGGCTGACGTTCTTGCCGATGGACCTGAAGTTCTGCCCCACACCCTCCCTTCCCTTGTTGACCTTCTCCGGGTAGACCCCGTCCTTGGGGTGTAGGTACTGCACCTCCCCGTTTGGGAAGACCCTGTAGAACTGGTACTTGATCTTGTACTTTGACCTGAGCCTGGTCCCCAGCGCCAGGCACTGCTCCTTCCTGGCCAGCTTCAGCAGGTTGGGCCCCTCCCTCATTATGGCCGCCCCTCCCGTCGGCATCTCGAATATCTGCTCCTTTGGGGACTCCCACGTGATCACGTAGAACTCCTCCACCTGCGCCTTCCTCAGCAGCCCTCCCGTGCTGCCCCCGAAGATCGGGGACGGCGTCGTCGGGTCCAGCTCCGGCGGGGTGAATCCCGCCGGGGCCTCCGCCACCGGGGCCGGGGCCGGGGCCTTGTCCTTGCCCGCGGCGGCGGCGCTGACCCGAATGATGCTTCTCGACTTGGAGGGTGGATTACACGCGGGCTGCTGCCTCCAGCCGGATGGTTTGGGGGAGGAGAGGGTTGGGGCGAAGAGGGAGGCTTGAGCTGTTGTTGCCATGGCCATTGTTGGTTGTTGAGTAGTGAAGAGATGGGTCGGTGAGTTTTGAGTTTTGAGAGGAATGTGTGAGTGAGAGTGGATAAGGTGAGATTGGTTTGGGCCAATTAGAGTGAGGGATTTAGATGCTGAGACCAACGCACACCTCACCTCCTCTGGATAAAATCTCATTGGCTGCTCTCAATTATCGTCCACCTCACCACCCTCTTTCTTCTGCGTGTCAACGCTGTCGATGATTCTAATTAATGCAATTCTACTTACTCCATTAGTAAAGTTCGGGGAAAGCCCGGCCATAGTCGATGGGCTGGCCTGGCCTGGCCTGGCCTGGACAAACAAGAGAAAGGCTTGGAAATTTCAAGTATAGTACAGCCTTACCTTGGTCCAAGAGTTCAATAGAACGAGCAGCTAAAGCTATGGGCATTTTCTTTTTATTGTGATAGCCCTTCAAAATGTTCTAGGAGAACCCTAAATACTTACCCAGTCTACCCATGTCTTGAATAATTAATTGGAATAACCTCGTATAAATACAATTGGTTATACATTTTTTTACAAAACTACATTTGATTTTAATTTATTTGTGAAGGGTCAATTGAAAATATTTTAAACTTACTTTAATACATTACGTTTTCTTTCAAGTTAACATAATTTTTAATATAAAACAACCAACTTACCCTTGTCTGTCTTTCAAAATTTCAAAATTTTGTCACTAAGCTCTTCTTCTTCTTCTTCTTTGTTTTTTCTTCTAACAAGCACACTTATTCGATTTGTATTTCCTCATATTTATCTAAATTGCATTCAAGATTTTTCACGTGAGCATATTCAATTGACTATCTACCAAAGCCCATGACTCATCATTCTAAACACGTCCATGATTCTGATGGTGTGTTTTGTGGCTAATTCTCATAAAACAATGGATGGATCGAAACCCAGTTCATTACCCTTACAAATTGTTATGTCCACATGTGAGTTCGAAGTCTCACATCGGAAAATTATGAGGTATAAGAATAATTTATATACACATTAGACCCTAGACTCGTTAGGTTAGTCTTTTGAGTCAAATGTAGGATCTAATGTGTATGTGAGCTTTCTTTGGGTGCTGCTCCTAGGTAAGGACCGGATCTCTCCAACACAAATAATCTCGAAAACACACCAAGAATAGTTCCCAAAAAAACAAAATCACAACAAGTTCAAGTTTAGAAGACTGAGCAACACTATCTTGAATTATACCCATATTCACCCGATTCAAACTACACCAATATCAAAAAAATCAAACAACAAATCAAAACCAAACACATCAATTTCACTTCAAGACACACACGAGGTATTAAAAAAAAGTCGAATGATGTGTTCGATAAGCATTATGATGAGAACATTTCTATACACATGCAAATCAAAAACATCATTTAATCATTCAAGAGAGTCTCAAATTGATCTTGAGTCCTATAAGGGAGGTTAATGTGCTGAGAACTGTTGTGTTTCACACCAAAGACATGTGCATAGATCACAAGGGAAATAAATGCATAATCAAAGAAGTGGTAATGATACAAGAAGATGGTGTCATTGAAGGCGGCGAATGGGAACTCTGAGTGTTCAAGTGAAAGACGATCATGAACAAAATGAATCAGCATCTTTCAACTGGATGTGATGCTTGTGACAAGGTACACGACTTCATTATTGAAAGGGACATTTTTACTATTAGTTGTAATACTACTTCGACTTACTAAATAAAGCAACAAAAAAGTAAACATGTTGAAACATATATATTACAAGAGCTTGATGATGATATTATGGTAAAACTGAGGGAGCATATGTTGGTTCCATGAATCACTCAAAATTATGAAGATATGCTTTTACATCACATGCGTCTGATACAAAGTGGACATTTATCATTGGAATAACATTAGCAATTCGATCAAGGAGATAAGCATGATGAGGTCTTCAACAAATACTCTTTTGTGCATGTTGAAGTAAGTTTTATTCACTTTCTCATGTCACCAAAGAAAGTCTACGATGATCATATGTGAATGGGAAAAGATGGTGAGAAATTGAAAGAAAATGAACTTTTGAAATACGTACTTATGTGCATATGAATTGGTTATTTCTAATAGAGTTGCTTGGCGTTTGTTTGATGTTGGATATTATTTGAAGACAACTTTTTTGATACCATTGACATGCCCTATACGCTCTAGAATCTAGAACTATACCCATATTCACGTGATTAGAACTGTACTAATCCAGAAACTAACAAACACAACTAAGAACATACCAAAACAAAAAAAATTACCAAATGGTCACCCTTTAATGTCATACCAATCAACACCCTAATCAAATAAAACCCCAAAAATATATAAGCTTTTCTTTACTTATGCCAGATACTATCTAGTCGAAGTCGACTGAGCCATTTCCGGAGATAGTGATGAAGAGGAAGGAGAGGAAGTTTCGTCGAAACCCTCTAATAAGACGTTGGGAAAATGGTTCAGCTCTCTCAGATATCTGGCCTCGCTTGAAGAATCGTCGTTTTGCGGATGACATCAAAACCCCCAAATTGATTTTCTCCTTCCCTTGGTCGACGATGAGGAACAAACTCCACGACAAACCCCGCCGTCATTGTCATCATCTTCCTCAGATCGACTGATCACGAATTGTAAACTTTGGACTTTCATATTTTGATGATTATGATCATCAAATCAATGACTCGAATTATTTTTCTTTTTCTTCTTTTATTATGAAATGTTGGTATATGAATAAATTATTGTTTTGATATATCGAGTCTTAATTTAAGTTAATCCATATGCTAATTATTCCCATAGGAAATGGGTTTGAATGTTTCAATTTTGACAGATGTTCTTGCACTAATCTTGAAATTTTTTGGTGGATTTTTGAAATTATTAGTTGGTGTATGTCTGTGAAACAATTGGTCGGAATGACAATTAGGAGTATACATTTAAAATTTTGAATGATAATCAGGAGTACTTTGATTATTTTACCTCGAAAACTAACAATATTAATTTGAAATTAACGGAATTTAATTTGGTCATTTAGTGTTTTAATCAACAATTTTATTATCTGCCATCTTTATTTTATTAATTATGTTTTTTTTGAAGATGAAAATTATTATTACCCGCGATTGGGGTCAAGCCTAACTGCCTCAGCAAAAAACAGCGGGACAAACTCCTCACTATTGTTCCAATCCATCTGGTCTAAAGCAAATTTGGCTAGCTCATGACCTACCGTATTACAAACCCTAGGAACAAAATTAATCAAACCAAGATGCCCTAATTGATTTCACCTGAGATACCCTCTGCTACCTGGAGACAATCGGTCTCACTACTACCTGGCTCAATTGGTTGTGTTTAATCCACTCAAGAGCTTCCCTGACACACAAGGCCTCCACCTCTATTGACTAGAGTTAATGCTGCCACCACCTTACTTGTGTCATTTCTACACATCTCCCCCACACTCCACACTTTATTATTTGAATCCACTTTCTCATCAACATTTGTTTTTAAAGTTTCTCGAGTAGTCACCGTCCGCTTACTCTTAAATTGTCTGCCCTTTTTTATTACATGTAATTCATAATGAAAAATTAATTAACTATTAATATTAATATTTAAAGATATAAAATAAAACCTCGTTTATGGTAACCTTCTTTAGTGCTCGAAGAATTGTTATGATATTCAAAGAGAGTAATTACAAAAACAAATGTTGAATTACACGTCGGTGTCTCTCACCTACATCTTAATCCCAGAGGAATGATGATCCTAAATTGCTGGAAACATTTACCAATAAATCAACGACACGTGGGACAAGCATCCAAATATCTTTAGAAAATCTCGAGGGCGTGACATTTGATACGCACCCCTGCGGGCCCTACAAGGAACTCCACCTACGACTGACACGTCAGTCACACCGACATGTGCCAAGGCACGTGGGCTCCACTTACAGGTACTACGTGTCTACATGCTTTTCTCTCTCACCCTATCTTCGTCGGCAACGACGCAATTACCTCTTCAGCTGACGTGTCATGTCTCCTACCGTCGATTTAGTATATGGCATCAGAAGTGGGTCCGGTTCCTTTATTTAATTTAAATAATATTAAATGAGTTGTCGACGTATTCAATAATAAATTATTAGTAATAAAGGTGGTTAGTACACGTGGACGTGTGACGATGGATGACTTGGGAAAGCGTAAGAGGATTACTCATCATCAGGAATTGACGGTCAGGATTGAAGATCTGATATTATTTAATGTATGATGTAAAAATAAATAAATAATTAGGATGATGGGATGCGGACTCGAAAAAAACTATTCATTACAGTTAAATCTCGTGTATTAATCAATTGAATAAAAAGCGGAGAAAGGCCACGTAAGGCATATGAGGGGTGGAATAGGTTAGAGGGTGGCCCACCAGACGCGTAGATCGAGTCTTCTTCGAACACGTGTACGGCGGGAGGGTGACGATGGAATATTTTAAACTGGTCAGCACGATTATCGAAGGGCCAACTCAACTCAACTCAACCAACCACCACATCCCCTCTGCGAATTTACACAACTGCCCTCCTACTCGACACGTGTATGGTGACGTGGACGTTGCCTTGGCGCTACTTTCTCTCTCATCCTCAGCCTCTCTGTCTCTCTCTCTGCAAAACATAACAGCTCTCTTCTCTTTTTTTCCTCCGGAATGCGAGAGTTCACAATGTTCAGTTTCGGTTTTTGACTCGATTTCAGAAATCTTTTGGCTTCCACGTTAACGATAGCTAAAGCCTCTCACGCGTGAGTTCAATTTGTTTATGTTCTTTTGGAGGTCGGCGCCTGAAAGGAGCAGGACCTGCAAGTTTTTGGGATCAGACTTCTCAAGGTACGTTTGTTTCGTTTCGTTTCGTTTCGATGTGAATTTGAGTTTTATTCAAATTTTGCGTGTACTTGTTTGGTTCACGAGGAAGTGTAGGAAAGTTTGAGAAATCATATTTGATTTTGGATTTTGTTTTTACTGTTTTGGTGAATGTAGGTATAGGAGAAAGTCAAAAATATAATCTAAGAATTGACCGTCTCACAATTAATAATATATCCAGTTCAATGTTTTTTCCTCCGTTTTCTTTGCAACCAAACAGAGAAAATTGAGTTAGTGTTAATCTGGATCGGATCTCTCTGAAGCTTCTTTCCAACCGTTGTTCTAGCTTACAACTTGATTGAAAAAAGAACGAAGAAAGGACCATAAATTGGTCCGGTAATTCCTGTTAGCTAATTGAATTTGTTGGGATAATAGAAAACATCGAAATTCAAAATTATATCTGTACAATTTGGAGTGCCTGATAAGTATTGCATTGGATTAGCAAGGGTAGTTTTATCATTTGCTTCTGATTATCCCATTTGGCCCCTGATATGGACTGTGTCTATAGCTCTGTTATCACCATCTACAATTTTACCACTGATACAGGCCTTAATGTCAGACGTTTCAATTTATACTTTTTCCTCTATGTTGTACATATTTCATTAAAGGTAAATCTTTGATGATAGAATTGTCTGTGTTTATGAATTTGAGTATTCTTACTAGTATTATCCGTTGGTTTATGACTGATTATTAGTTATAGTATTACACTTTTGCAACTGCAGAACTATTAAGTTTGAAATTCAGCTTTGAGCTATTATTTGTTTCCAGGTACGGTGCCTGCATATCAAAAGCTCTGAGGCAACTTTTGCATACTTTACTGATCTATAGTCATAAGGTGATTATGTGGACATAATTATGTTTGAATTGAACTATCAAATTCCAAATACACTTACAAATGTACTTGGTTTTAATCAGATCTATCAAGATTATCTACTTTACCTCTAATCGATAAAAAGTTGTATATTTGCTGATTCACAATGGAAAACAATGAAGAGGGAAAATCTTCCAAGTCTGATAAATCAACTTCACCTGCACCTCCGGTAAGCTTAGGAACTATATGCCCATTGTTTGACCTTATGGTCTTACTTATTTTTCTTTTATCCTCTGAGGTGAAGGATTTTGTGTATGAGTCACATTATCAGACCCAAATAATTTTTGGGTGATTGGAGCTGCATTAAATTTCACCTTTTGGCGATCAATTGATCATTTCAAATATATGATGTGTCTTAAGTATTTTTTCTATCCTTCAACAGGATCAGAGCAATATCCACGTTTATCCTGACTGGGCAGCCTTGCAGGTTTGGTACCTTATCCTTGCAATTTGTTCCTGGTTCTGCTGAAATAATTACCTCTCCTTCCCAAAATGAGTGTCCTGCTTCCCTCATCTGCTGTCCACTTTTATTCTTTAAGAGTTTTTCTATGAAACATCCTTTAGAAGTTAATTATGTCTGAAAGATAAATAATATTCTTCTCGCTAATTAGTTACCACCACTCAGTGAGTTTTCACATAATAGTAGGATACGATGACATCTGTGGATATCAGGGCATGACTTCATTAACTCTTAATTCTCGCTAAAAAGGTGAATGGGACACTCATTTAATGACAAGGGAGTATTTGAGAGAAGTTGAGTTTTCATCATCCGAAACAAAATGCTGGCATGGACAGTACTTAGATTTATATGAACTATTCTGCTATACAATCAGGCATACTATGGCCACGGAGTTGCTCTTCCGCCATATTACAACTCAACTGTAGCTCCAGGTCACCCTTCTCATGGGCCTCCTTCATATGTGTGGGGTCCACCACAGGTACTTGCTAAGGTCAACAAAGTTTTCTATTTGTTCACCCGCTGGGAATGAGACTGAGTATATTGCTGACTTAACTACCTTTTATCATATTATTCTCCAGCATATGATGTCACCTTATGGAACTCCCTATGCAGCATTTTACTCACATGGTGGCCTTTATGCGCATCCTGCTGTTCCTCTTGTATGTCTTACTTCATAGATTTATGTCTTCTTTGTTATAGGAACTACAATTGCAATAACCTATAGCCCTTTTTGACTTGATATGTTGGGGGGAAAAGTTATAGTCCGGTGCCTATTTACTGTGTTATTCGGTACCCATTTACTCTCGTCTCTCTTTTTTGTAACTTATCACTGCTCTTTGCACGATTCACCTGTTTATTTGGGCATTATGTTCCTAGCTATTTCCAAATTCAATTAGATTGTCTATTTCTCTTTCCCTAATGTTTTTCTATTATCGTTATTTAATACAGGGATCTTCACTTGGTCACGGGGTTGCTTTATCTCCTGCTGTAAGTGAATTCTTGGAACTAAGACTTCCTGTTGGCCTCTTCCATTACCATTGCTTGGTTGTGATACCACTACTGATGAAAAATTATTGTTAAGAAGTGCACCAACAAGGAAAGTAGTTGAATTTGGCTAAGCAGACTATAGATTTTAGCTCACTATTGTACAATGATGCAGATAGCGCCTTCTATGAGTACGGAGACCCCTACAAAATCAACTGGAAATAGTGATCAGGGTTTGGTACACAAGTTAAAGAGGTGTGATGGGCTAGCAATGTCAATCGGCAATGCCACTGCTGAAAGTCCTGAAAGAGGCGGTGAGCACGGGCTGTCACATTGGTGAGTTTAATTTGTCAACATGTACCTTTGGACAGTAGATACTTGTTTTTCTGAATTTACTACTCGATGTGCCTTCTGAAGTGGATTATCTGTTCTAGTTTTCTTCTGAGTTGGCTAACTTGCAAATTCTCTGTTAAAATGGACAGCACGGACACAACTGAAGATTCTAGTGATGGAAGCAATGGCAATAGAGATGTGGTAAGTATATTACTAGCTATAGCCTACAGGAACTCTTATGATGATTTAATTTTCATTATTTTGAACAGAAGGTGAACATGTCAAGTACAGAAATTTGAAATTTTGATTATGTTATGTCAGGCTGGTCAAGTTGGAAGGAAAAGAAGTCGTGAGGAGACTCCAACCACTGTTATGGGTATATTTCTGTACTAAATAGCTTATATTCATATGCAATTTATTTATCTGAAGTCTCATAGTTGGCTAAGTTCTTTTCAAAGGGTGTTGGTGTTATTTCAGGAACTGGTCAGTTACTGATAGGTCATAAGTTGTGGTGTAACACTCTTTATGATGAACTCGAAATAAATTTGGCTTCTTGTCATGTTATAAGGATAGAAAAAATTTCTTCAGTAAATTTTAAGAACTAATGTCCATTTAGCAAGAAACTCGTTAGAATCCTGGATGTGTTAAGCAGTTTAATCTTGCAATGGAGTGGGGCTGAACCCATAAGCTCCTCCCTTATTGAATCTGATTGAATGGAGGAAAAAATACTGGATATTGATACTGCCAACTTGTGTTAATAATTTAATGTCCGTGTTTATTTGGTTGCAAGTGCAGTTGGGAAAACTGAAACTCGAGCCAGTTCTGCTGAGGATACATGTGGAGCTCCTAGTAAGGTTTTAGCGGAAAGTGTATGTCCCACCAGTGTTCCAGGTATACCGGTAGGATCTATAGTTTCTCCTGGCATGACAACTACATTGGAGCTCAGGAACCCTCCTATTGTGACTACTAAGACCAGTTCTTCAACTTTCCCCCAGTCTGGTTCAGTACTGCCTCCTCAAACTTGGTTACAGGTGTGGCTCCCTATTTCTTGGATATCATTTCTGCTTCTCATGCATTTAGATTGTCAAAGTTTTGTATACATTTAAATTGAGGTGAACTGGAAATCTAATCTCAAAGTTCTGAAGAAGGAACTGGTTTCCAAAATAGCTTTAGTTTTAGAATCAGGATAGTAAAAGCTATTGTCTCTAGTGTTGTTGTTCTTAGTCATTTCTTTTCTATTAATTAGAATGAACGGGAGCTGAAGCAGGAAAGGAGGAAACAGTCTAATCGAGAGTCTGCTAGAAGATCAAGACTGAGAAAGCAGGTAAGGAAGCTATCAAGAACTCTTACACTAATGTCACTTACAGCTGTGAATTTTGCTGGTATTCATATTGTTTGCGTCCAGGCTGAAACTGGAGAACTTGCCAAAAAGGTTGAATCTTTAGCTGCCGAGAATGATGCGCTGCGATCTGAAATAAACCGACTAACAGAGAATACAGGGAAACTGATTGCTGAGAACTCAGCATTCATGGTACAATGCCTGTCTTCTATCATACCGTTGACGTTTTGTGTCCAATGCAGACTTTTCAACATGGAAAATTGTTTATGTGTGCAGGAGAAACTAAAATATGCACGAGCTGGGAAAAATGAAGAGCTGGCTGTGAACAAGACCGCTAACAAAAAGGTCCAACCAATTAGTACAGAAAACCTACTTTCCAAAATTAACAATTCTGGATCCATTGAGAGAAGTAGTGAGGAAAACGGCAACAGGTACGAGAAAAACTCTGGTGTGAAGCTGCATCAGCTCATGGATGCCAATACCAGGGCCGATGTTGTGGCTGCTCGTTGACAATAATCATTGACTTATGCAGCGGGCTTGAAGATAATTGTGTAATTTTGGCATAATAAAAGACCAAAGTTACTGCTAACATAGGTTAATGGGGGTGGAAAACTGAAATTTGTACTTAAAAGTTAGCGCTCTCTTATGGCAGAACTGAAGCTGTTTTTATGTTATTCAGGGGATATATATGTAGCCATTGAAGGGTAGTGTTTACATTAAACAGAAATAGGAACTTAAGACTGATGGAAGGTTTCATTAACTTTATGTATTGTACAATCTTAATTTGACAGGAGTTAATGAGTGTGTGTCCCCTCGGGACATCCGACACAGTGATTTTATTTGTCTCTGTTGGATTTCTTGGTTGTTTAATGTATAACTGAAATAATACATACTTTTATTTGTTCAGCCAATTTGACCTACCTGGCAACTTAGGGTGAATCATGTTATTGGAATTTATAATTGATGATTAGTGATTTTTTTTGTTCTATGTATAGTTGTGGTTAGGGGTGTTTACGGGTGAGTTTGCGTCAAAATTTTATCCATTCGCATCTCTACGGGCTGAACAATTCCGTTACCTACCCGACGTATGAAATTAGTGCTGTAATTCTCACCCTTACGGATTGGGGTTTTTTCCAAATAAAATGTGAAGTATTAAGTTATTTTAAAAATTAGATCACTGTTTCGCATATTTAAAATTATAG
>JAYMTP010004243.1:0-15291 GCA_036897365.1 Geranium brycei
GAACCACATCCCTATTGCTGGCTTCAATTCGGTGGAAATTTGGGCAGGTAATCCCCATTTTCATCGATCGTCCATCCGGCAACATCATCTTCTACTGTTTCAATTTTCAGGTATAAAAATTAAAAATCCACGTAGTCGTTGCATCACATAATTTTCATTTATAGGATTATACCTCGCTCATAAACTATGTCAGTTGTCTCGTTCACTGTCATGTCTGATTCTATCTATGGAATCACATGAAATAATTGTAACATTAGCGGGGTTCAATCAAACCAATATGGGATATATTCGTTAGCATAATCGTAAAGAAATCAATTGTGGAATGACAGATTGATCGTGTTTTCATATATTACTGGGAATTGCAAATGGAGATTCAGTAGAACAACCTAAACTAATTCAATTTTTTAATCTATTGATCGTAATCTGGATTTCAGGATTACCTAAATGATGAATCACACTCACCTTCAGTTGAAGAAGCTTCGATCTATCCAACAGATCCATATATTTGGCATCTATTATAAGCCCCAATAATGTATCCTCATGAGCGCGCAAAACGTCGTGTTTAATATGCTACGTATGCGATCTCTTTTCGAAGGCCCGTTGGGCTTTCTTTGGGCTCGATGGCTCGTTCAGTATTGGACTTTGAGCCCAGTTATTTGACATGGACGTATCCAACAGAACAATGTATTGGGCATATATTATAAGCCCAATTAATAAATCCTCACAATAGCCCACAAAGCACCATAGCACAAAATGTTCAAAAATTGGTTAAATTATATTTCATAAGTGGTCACGTGTTTGAATCTCTGGTTCAAGGTCATGATTTAATTCAAGATGACGATATAAAATTTATATTTTAAATAATATTTTTACTAAATTGAGCGTTTTAGAAACCAAATGTCTAATCAGTAATAAATTTTTTAATCATGTTGAATGGACTATATAATCCGAATTCTAAAATGTTAAACGGGTTAAATTACATCTAATATAATTATCATATCGACTCGACAACTATCTACATATCCGTCAACTTTACTTTTGATCCATTCACTAATGTCATCTTTATTGCTGTCAAAATTTTCAATCATGCAATTTTCATGAAAGCAAATTTACCCCCTCTCTCTCTTCAATATTATAAGAACAAGTCAACTCTTAGAGAGTGTGCATGAGAAAATGCATGTCAAGAGTTGACTTTTTATTCCTAGGACAGTCTTCACCACATAAATCATGACAAAATGGTTCAGTTGGCCTATAGGAGGCATTATCAGTGCTTATTTTCAGAATAATGGAGCTTCCTATTTGGGAATCTATGAAATAATAAGTGGGAACCAACTACCGAGCAATAATTCGAGCCGGTTTAAGTTGAATTGATCATCAGATATCGATACGTCATGTTGAAGCGAAAAAGAGAGTTGTACCGAAAACGTTAGTGTGTGTTTTGTAGTCCATATTGAAGAAGAAGTCACAATTGTCCACTAATACTTGAAGTAGAGGCACAAATGGCAAATGGGTCCATAGGGCACATAAAAAACTTCCATGAAGAGCTTAATTAGCTATGTGGATGTGGTGGTGAGGTAGGGTTTGAGAAATGGATTGATCGAAAATGTGCGAAGAGGCTAAAAGTAGAGGAGCTAATGGGTTTGTGGAACCAAAGCAGACCCAAGAACATCCACTAGCATATCTGCTTGTAGGTCTTTGGACCACAAGTATATCCCAAACCCTTCTAGGTTGTGTAGAATATATAAAAGCAAGAGTCGCGTTCAACTGATATGACGTGTCAATTTTTTTTAGATATGCTGAATCGAATGAGAATTAAATGGAATTTGCCGTATAATTTTTCAAAGACACATTGATCGAAAAAAAACCCGACACATTATAGTGTTATGTTTGTCATTTGTCTTGTCACGGAAAATAGTTGGACTAAACTGCATGTTGCAACATGAGATGAACTTGATTTCCATTTTTCGAGTTTTATATTTTACATTAGGTTCGGTTTTCTGTTTTCTCTTCTAATCATGAAAGAGTAGTGTTATCGATCAGATAATCAGTTCGAACAACTTGGTTGTATATATCATTTTGCTTTAATAAAGATTTTTGTATTAGTTGCTCTAATAAAGACTGATTATTTCAGTCAACATTGTTGACAAATCTCATAAAATTATTATTTTTTTTATTATTACTTTACTTTATTTTAATTTTATTGTTTGTTTTCCTATATCTTTTTCGTTACAACGTGACTTTTTAGTTGAAAGGTTCAATCTAATGTATGTAATTTGATTTTCAAAAATGATGTTAAATACAATTTAATTTAGATTTGTAGAAATTTGGTTATGCATGTTCTCTGTGGTCTCCGGTCCACTAGTTTATTCGCAAATAGGGTCAACATCTAAGGAAAATTATGGGTGTCACAAGTCTAAAGCACATTGGTAAAAAGACAAAGAAGAATAAAAAATGATATTGTAAATAATCAAAAAAACTCTACATGACATAAAAGTCATATTTTTTTTCCAATAAAGACTTGAACATATCATTGAAATCAAACCTCATCAATCAGTACAAAATCAAGAAAGGGCGGAAAGAAACCCTCCCCGAAAACACGATCAGAACCCAAACGAGCCAAGGCTGCCATAACATGGGCGACCCTATTTTCTGACCGTTCAAAAAATTGAAAAGAACAATTATTTACAGGGTTAGCAAGGAAAATATATATAATTATATAGAATCTAGGCACATTCACATTTCGTTATTAAGATTAATTTTGTTGTTATAAAACTTGAAAAAATACATAGTTTAATTCAAAGAATTATATGATATTATGAGTTAGATTGATTTGGATGTGTGAATTATTATTTTTTTTGTTTCTTCTTTTGCATTTTCAGTCATTTCTGATCCAATAATTCATACTAGACATATTCAATATGTGAGGAAAGTTTAGGGTATCACAAATTGAGGCTTATTCTAAAGCTACATTGGAGAAAAGGGCCAAGGAATATTGTAAATGTTACTGTATATATATAATAGAACAAACTTTGCATAATGCATGTCATATTTGGAGAGGGCATGGGAGAGGCTTTAGGAATCATAGCTCATAAGTGGTTGTTCCTTTCACCTTACTTGGTCAATGCTAGTTTTTCTAAGTCTATGTAATTGATTTCTTCTATCTTTTAAGGGTCATTCTCCTCTTCTTTTCCTAATTTTATCGACAATACAGACAACGTGAAAATTAAAATCAATAACATGACCGAATCAACTACCCAAACCAAAGGATTCGAAGGGAAATCAATAACTTAAATAGCTTTGATAGATAAAAATGTGTTGGACAAGAAAGAGCATTCGTCAACTATCCACATTTTCTCAACAGGGTTAATACACAATATCTCTTCACGTATATGCAAATTGTAAAATAGTTGTCATAAACTTTTTCAATTTTGTAAAAAATGGCTGAACTTCTTATTTTCTTGCAAATTTTATATATTTGTTAAAAAATAAGAAATTCCGGTGAAATTTATTTTTTAAAATTGAAATTTAGAAAAAAAATAATTCGAGTTCAGCGGTTTTTTTTATTCTCTCACGCCGTTGATGTCCTTCTGTAAGACTTCAGATCTAGAAGAATCCGAAGTAAAAAGAAAAACCAACGAGTCTGAGATTGAGTTCAAAAACATTATTATTTATATAATGATTTTTCAAAAAAAAAATTTAAAGGCAATTCCATCATTTTTTAGATGAATGTCACATTTTGCAAAAAAAAAAATGACATTGTAATTTTCTCTATTAATATTATCAAAGTAATTCAACTGGAACTTTCGACCAGGGGTTAAATAGAACCTTTTAGTACCACTGTCCCAAGTAAGATTTCTCTTTTGTCAACTTCAGTTAATATTATTCATTCTCTAAATGTGATAAGGAATCATATATATGATAGTATGACTGAAGTTAACACCTATATACAGATCTTATCTCTCTTGCTTTATAAGATATGGCATTGGGTGTTTTCTTATCTGAAATGGAATATCCAGCAGCACAATTTTAGAAACTTTGGTTCGATCCTGATCTGACATTTCTTTAAAGGTGAATCTTATACCATGTGTCTCGATTCTTGATCATCAAGAACCCGAGTATATATGTCAAATAAGTTTTAATTTGGACACACATTACATATTATTTCAGCTCATTGGTAGGATATATTTTTTTAAATTTTGGTATATTTTAAGGGTATTTTGAACATTTAATTTCGTATAAGATTCATAGCCCATAATTATATGGGTTCACAATCCGAAG
Source organism: Geranium brycei (assembly GCA_036897365.1). Classification (NCBI taxonomy): domain Eukaryota; kingdom Viridiplantae; phylum Streptophyta; class Magnoliopsida; order Geraniales; family Geraniaceae; genus Geranium; species Geranium brycei. Next base: position 4,279 of record JAYMTP010004243.1, read on the forward strand.
TAAGAAATAATATTCTATGGAATAAAGGTATTTTGGTAGTTATATATGGTTATTTTGATATTTTTATTTTTGGAGGTGCGTGAATATTTATCGAATCAACACTCACTATGATTAGTTAGTAGAGTGTCGTGTTGATAGGTCAATGATTTTTGAGGTTAGGGTGTTATGTCCACATGTGAGTTCAAACTCCCACATCGGAAGATTACAAGGTGTAAGAAGTGTTTATATACACATTAGACTCTAGACCCAGTAGATTAGTCTTTGGGTCAAATGTGAGCTCTGCTTTCCTTGGGACTTCCTCCTAGATAAGGCATGGATCTCCCCAACATAGGGGTGCAAAGATACTCTCGACGCAACAATATGACATGTGTATCGAGAGACTGATTAGAACAAATTATTCGATAAAGTCGACCCATGGGTATTTATACGTACAACAGATGGTTCAACAACACTAAAATTTATATTTCGTGCATGAACTTGTGATTCACTATTTCTACCATATTGGGTTTTATATTTTCTTTTTTATTATGAAATTATAGTATCATAAAAATTACATCGATATCGATAATCTGATTACTGTCAAATTATTGGTGAATCACGAACAAACTTCTTAACGTTTGATTTACTAGTTCACTTTGATTACTTATTTGTTTCCACATTCGATATTTATCATTACAAAGTTTGCGTTTCATATATAATGGACACAATGTCACATTTTTTCCTTGTAAACACAATATACACCTCATTCTTCACAAGACCCTTTCATTTCTTGATTATATATATATGGAACATGTCAACATTGTCCATGCACAAAAAAACCCACAGCTTTTTATAGCTTCCAAGAAAATTAGTGGGAATCATTTTTTTTAGTGCCCTTACACCTCAAAAAACACAGGTTCACTATCCTTAGGACAACCCTCAAAAAACAAAAGAAACTGTGTCATCGGACGCTATGAACAGTGCATGCCACAATGAAATATTATGTTATGGGTCACAAAATGTCCCAAGAACGACAGGTCCGAAACCATGAACCAGTTAAAAATAATTATTAGATGCTCTATATATATAAATGGGACGATTGACCTGTAGAGCATTGAAAAATAATAATAATTGGAGGGTTCAATTATTTTTTTTGTCGTCTTCATGACAAACTCTAAAGTATTGTTGTCACTGTCATTGGGTCACTGAAATATAATTATTTATGTTGGATTGAGAGTAATTTTAGGTTATAATAAAGTTTGATCGAGCTTAAGAATTTGATCAAATTACTTAATGTTTGAAGATACTCATCAAATAATAATAAATAGATTTAATTATAAAATTTTAATTCATCATTAAACTATCAGCTTGAAATCAATGTCTTATCTGAATAGAAAAATGATATCACAATGTATACTCTACAATTGTCTATATCACATGTGACATAGATAATTAGATGGTAATTAACCTTACTTAATGCTTAATTAAGTGGAAAGACTTGATGAAAGAGGAGTAGTTTAAAAAATAAGGAAAATTTCAGATAACTTCCTTAACTATACGTGAGTCTCACATGAAACTCTTTAAGTACAAAATCAATCTGAGAGATACCTTAAGTATCAAAAAGTCCCACTTTTAAAAAATTATTTTTACTACTGATAGAATTTTATTCTTCATTTTGTACAACGAGAAAATTAGGAAAAAAAGTTCAAAATCATTTTTACTTGTTTATTTTAATTTTTCATATAAAAGGGTATTTTCGTCATTTCACAAAAACTTAACAGAATTTTTAAAGAAGTTAACGGAAAAGGGTAAAGTGAGACTTTTTAATAATTAAGACACCTCTCAGATTGATTTTGTACTTAAGGAGTTTCGTGTGAGACTCGCGTATAGTGAAGAGGGGTTATCTGAAATTTTCCTTAAAAAGTATAATCATGCTTGAATTATTATTTATTAGTATTCTGTTAAAGAAGAGGAAAGTGGCAATCATGAATTGGCCACAAATTCTTGAAAAATGGAAAGTAGATTTAAAAGGGTCTTTATTAATGTAGATTTTATCTAGGAAAGCTTTCAACTTGTGCAGGTTTTTCTCATGCAGGGAAGTGAAAATGCACCAAAATCCAACAGAACTTTTGGAAAAGCCTCTCAATCATTTTCATAATCATTATTATAGGCTAAAATGAGATGGAATTAATATCATTTAACTTCTAGGGTTAGTAAAATTATAATTTATTTATAAGTTCTTAACAGTTGAAGAGTTTAAGTATTATTTCTTAATTTAGTTAGTTATCTACTTACAGGTCCGTCGTCAAAAAGTTTACAATATATAATTGAGAGCCCGTTTGCTCAATTTTAAGACGTTTTTTCGTACTCATTTAGAAAATACAATGAGAAGAATAAGTTTTAGGTACAAGCTGAGGTTGGCTCACTGATTAAGGGTTTACCAATTCCTTGATTTCAAGATCAGAGTTCGAGTCTCAGCGTGATATTTGAAAGAATTAATGTATTTGGTTGTTAGTAATATTTGTGAGTTTGTGTGTCAGCGAACTATAAGTTATTGTTCGTAAAAATAGTGCATTTTGTGTACGCTCGGTTTATGAGAGGATAGTGATGAGGTCATCCGACGGAACTAGAAGATCAACAAACGGAACTTCATCGAACTACCAACACGTGGGCAAACTAAGTGCCAACTTAGAGACATGGTTCTGAGATACTTCGTCAAAGATCCGGTCTTGTTACTTCACAAAATTTACCACACCAACGGTTCCGTAACGATCACAAAACTTTTTGCACCGACACGGACATTCAGCCGCCACCGCCGCCGACGTTTCATCTTTTGGGGTTTCCGAGACGCATACGCTTCTTGGGAAGTGTTGATGCGTTTTGAAGTGGAAGGCATTGGTGGGCCTTCTCCCGAGCCTCATTCATTTTTCCAATTGGGCCCTTTTTGGGCTCACTTTCAAAACATACAAGTGCCTCCTCCAGCCTTCTATCCACCACTCTCAAGCCCAAAGTTCAAAAAGACATCAAAGAAAGCTAAGCATCTTTCAAAAATTGGTAATCGGATTTTTGGACGGAAAAGTAGTAGTTTTAATCAAGCTTATCTCATTTCATTTCAATGTTTTCAATTTCATCTTGTACTCTCTGATAACTTGTTTACCTGATGTAATTCTAAGTCTAGTTCCCTCATTAGGATCTTTTGCTAGTTATCCTCAATAACAATTCAAATTTATGAGCAAAAAAAACCGGCCACAATAAACGTTTTATTTTAATTAAAAAAATTTCTCATGGTATAATTGAATGTGCGTCATTAGTTCTCATATACTTGGGGATGATTCATATTCCATTAGTTATGTTTTTTCATTCAGTTGGTATTATGATCATTGAATTGAAAAACTTTTGGGTAATTTTTCCTTTCAATATAAATAAGTTTGTAAGCTCTAATTTGGAGTAGACTTGAAATATATAAGACATTATGTGATTGTGTCTTTAGAGAGAATTTTCTTAGCTCTATAACTTATCAAGAGTTTGTGTTCAAAATTCTGTGATTGTGTGTTTAGAGAGAAATTTCTTAGCTCTATAACTTATCAAGAGTTTGTGTTCAAAATTCTTGTGGCGTCATTCGAATTACCGACTGGGATTCCGCAACCCACCGTGACTTCATTCGATCCATCCTAAACTCGAAGATTTCTCACACGAAAACTTTGTCCATATCCAAACCTTTTTAATAGACGGTACACATAAAATTTTGGACTCAAACAAATTTATATAAGATAGTAATGAACATGTTATTAAGAAACGCACTAAAGTTATATTACTCAAAAAATGTATAAATTCTCAACTTTGTTTTTTCTTCACAAAATTACAATGATTTAAAAAAAACAATTCTTTAAAGTTAAAACTTTAAACACGATTAATATACACTTAATTAAAATATTAATTTAACTAACGATACAGTGCCAATCATAACAAGCTAATTAAAAGGTAGACTAACACGAGAAAAAAATTAGACCGCCAAGAGACTAAGTTATTTTTTTCTTATGACATAAAATGAGAAATATTAATTTACAACAATTGAGGCTCACACTTATTAGAGAGAAGTTCTTGTTTCAAATCTCGTTAAAAGGGTGTGGATAATTTTTTTATAGATTGATAATATTTGATATAAGGGATAATGACACTTTGTTGCACCTAACTATAGCGAAATGACACTTTCATACTCTAATTATTTTTTTTTTCTTTTTTAGTACCCTGACAATTTTTTTTGTGACAACCTATGCTAAAATGACTAAAATACCATTGGTTTAAGAAATCAGAATAGAACTTGTTCAATTTGATTTATCAAACCGGATTTGAAATTGTTCAAATTTAATTTTAGATTTAGGAGCATAATTGTAATTGCATCTTAAATATAAACCAAATTGAACCAGAGATAAACGAAATTGAACCAATTCAATTTATGATTTCTTAAATCAAGGGTAGTTTAGGTATTTTAGGCATTTGAAAGGTAGGTTGTCACGAAAAAATTGTCAGTGTACTAAAAAAGAAAAAAAAGTAGTTAGGATATGAAAGTGTCATTTCGTTATAGTTAGGTGTAACAAAGTGTCATTATCCTTCTATGTAATTTTTAAAATAGAAAGTACATTATTAATGTGATCCAAATAATATGAACCTAGCCTCCTTTTCACGAAGAAGACTAAAGAGAGCAAGTAGAATTTGCCTAGCATATATATATATATAGTAGAAAAGTTAGATATATGGCAAATTATACATTTTTACTGTTCAATTTTTTGTACACAATCACCCTATTATTTTGTGTATATGTGACTCATGAATCATTCAAACACTTGAAAAGGTCACACTACTGTTTTCCATTCTCTCTTTTGTGTAATTTGCTTATGTAATCACCTTTTTATGGGTATCTTTGCATCACCATTTTCCTCTATGGCTGCTATCATTTCTTTTATGAGTTTATCTGATACTATCTATTTAAATATATAGCGTGTAGAATATTATTATTATTGAAATTGTGTCAAATATAATAGGGGATGTCTGTTTATATAAACTAAAGATCAATTAATTAAGTAGAAATTAATACATGCTGGTTTTTCGTTCGTATGCTGACAAATAGGTTAAGAGATTGATAGCACGGTTTTCAAAAGATAGTCCAGAATAAGAGATTTTTCTAATTCGTTGATAAAAAAATTAATTAAATAGAAAAACTTAGAAAATTGAAAATAAAACAACCCTAATTTTATTCTGTGAGTCCCCATCAAATTCAAATAAGTTGTAGAACGCTGAATCGAGTTTGAAAAAAAATGAGTGTTTATTATTACAAGATCAAAATAATTTATTATAATAGTCAAACTCGAATCAACGTAGGATGGTCGATTGAAGCTGGATTTAAATAGGTAGGGGTAGTCAAACTCAAATCGACGTGCAATGGTTAATTAAAGCTTAATTGACATAGATAATAGTCAAGGTTGTATCAACGTAGAATAACTGACTGAATAGCTTGATTGATATAGGTAGTAGATACACGTGCTCTAACACACTTGTAGACAGATCTTCTCTTTCTTCATATTTTTTTTACTTCTCATATTTCGTCGTGTGTGCGAACAAATAACGGTTAATATACTTTAATGACAAAAGGATAATTATATATATCATAATCTATAGTACCTCAAAGATTTGACATGCACTTTGAAATAGAAATAGATAAACAACACAAAAAGAATGAAGAAATGAAGAATAATTGGAGATCTTGATAGTGGAAGATCAAAAGGGAATATTAAAATGACTATTGAGGTTTGAATTAGCATGTGTTAATTAACTAGCTCTTCACTTTAGGACTAGTTGGGTTTTAAAATAAGGCACGCAATAGAGCCATTTTGCCCCATATTGTCATGCATGAATCTGTGATTTTTGAACAGTAAAATATATGATGCCATATGATATATATGGCTGCCCAATAATATTTCTCAATTCCACTTTACCATATATTAATTTTACAAAAAATGTAATAGATACGTGATTACATTCATTTTCAAAAAAAGAAGAATATATAACAAAATAATTTTAAAAAAGCCTATTCCATCTACCCACTAATTATCATATTGGTGGTAAGAATGGCAACGGGCCGAGTTTGGGTCGGTTTAGCCAAACCCGTACTCGTTCACCGTGAACGGGTATCCGACCCGCAAAAACCCGCTCATCGTGAGCGGGTGTCCGACCCGCAAAAACTCGTCGGGTACGAATTTTATTTGTAGCCCGAAACTAAATCCGAAAATTCAAATATTGATTCAATTAACAAATTTCTTTTAAAATACAAGTACAAAATTTAATATAAATATATGTTATATTATATTAATTTAGGTTTTTTGAGTGAGTTGGTAATTAAAATTTAGTTTTTTCATTTTTTTGTGAAAAAAACTAATAAAAATGTAAATTATATTACATAATATTAATATATAAACTATTATTATTTTAAATTCGTACGGGTGCAGGTCGAAATCGGATCAGGTATAGGTCAAACCGCACCCTCTCAAAAACCCGTTCATAAAACTCGAACCCGCAAAACATCAGGTTTCACCCATTTCGGGGTACCCATCTGATTCAGATTTTTTTTGCCATCTCTAATTGGTGGGAACTAGGCAATCTCATATTCACTCACAATTTTTTGCACATATTTATACTTAAATAATTGTAATATGAAAATCATATTTTCAAACTATAATACACTTATCTCATATTAAATGTCTTTTTGTAAAATAATGTTAAAATGCAAAAATATCGTTTTCTTTTACCTTTTATTATGATACAAACTATATATCTCTAATCCTTCCTTCAATTAATTATAATAACTTAAATAGAAATTGAATATATACCTATAATGGGATGCATTCGGCTACAAATTAGTGTTTGGGTACGAACCGCCTGAACCTGAATCGTGACCGTTGATTTGGCGAGATTACGCATCGCGCGTCTCCGCATAAGTGACGGCAGTTCTGTCTCTTTGCACGAGAACTGGTATAAACAGAGCGTGAACTGGTGTAAACACACTGTAACTTGTGTTAACAGAGTTTACCCACGAAATAACTTGTTATAAACACGATATACACATGGTGTGAACATAGTACGAAAAGGGTACAAACTGAGTTCAAATTGTACGAACGTGGGCACATGGTACACACACAATAGTAACGTGATATAAATAGAGTAAAAATAGTTTAAGCATATTGTGAAACGGTACAAACATATTAGAAATTGTATAAATGAGTACACACAGGTATAGTTTAGTGTAAACCTAGTATAAACGCAGTATACATATGGTAGAAACAGAGTGTAAACACTATATAAACACACAATGAACATGGTGTCTTGCAGTTTAATGTTTCGCATCTAACCCATTTTTGTATTTGGTTTCTCTGTTATATATATATATAAATAGTCAAATATTATATACAAGCTAGACATTATTTTCTTAAACTAGGTCAAAGGGCACATCCAAAATTCAAAATAAATATTACTCATTATATTCCATTTTCCTTACTCTACATATATATAGGCTTATCCACTTGATGAAGTATCAAATCATTATAAAAATTGCAAATACCATTATGCCCCTACAAATAATTCACCCACACAATAAAGCCACTGTCCAAATATAGGATAATATCGTGACTTTGAATGAAGAATAATATTTGGAGCAGCTTAGTTGTGCATGCTTTGTCTTAGGCGAAAATAGAATTCATAGCCCGTGAATCAAATTTGGTATTGTCAGTAACAACTTGCCTGCTACGATCAAATTTCTTTTGTTTTCTATGTATCATTTCATCACCATTTTCATTTCACGTGACATTGCTTTATGTACATGTGAAATTTCATAGTCCGTACGTATTCGATCCATTACTATTATTTTTTAAATAAACGAATATCATATATATTACGACATATCGTTACGACATATCGTTACAAAGTACTCGAACAAAAGACTTCAAGAATATTTTCATTTCAAACTGGCGTTTAGAGCCACAACAAGCCATAACAGCCTTCGGTCCATTATCATTAATGCATATATATACTTGCAATAAACATTAATTGGGTCAATCTGTATATTCGGGTCCATAAAATTTCTACTTTTGTTTGATAATTGGTATTATACTTTGAGTGAGTTTAATATAATCATATTTTTGAGTGAAATTGTATTTTATATTATTTCACATAAAATATATTATTTTTATTTGTTTATGTATTTTAATAAAAATATAAAACTAAAGTCAAAGCTAAATTTAAACATTAAGTTTATAAATAAAAAATAAGAGGCACTGTTATAATTGTATGTGCATGCATATAATTTAAAACATTTCTTTTAAAGAAGTTATCAATAGATCACATTTAACTTGAATCGAACTTTTTACTTGGTTTACTCAATTTGACAATGGTCAATTTTTCATACTATATGAGTCTCACCATGAGAGAAGACGATCATGGTAATATGGTCTTTACCAGACATAGGATTATCCGGCCCACTTTATCAGAAGAGTCTATCGAATCAACATTTGATACCGTTGTTGAAGAGATTCAGGCCTTGCCTTGGACTTGGAGGAGCACCCCAAAGAAGCTCATATACACAATAGATCACATCTTGGACTCAAAAGACTAATGTATTAGATTTATGGTCTAATGTGTATATAAATCATCTTTATACCTGGTACTCTTCCGATGTGGGACTTTGAATTTACATGCAGACCTAATAATCTCCTCCCTCCACACTGAGTCACATCACATCGAGATGGCTGCCCTTTAGCCCAAACTCTTTACGTAGGTAAACTCGATCCCACAGTGGCCATTTTCATCCTATCTGGCCTCACCATGAGAGAAGACGATCATGATCCTCGTTTTACCAGCGATAGGAGTATCCGAACCACTTTACCAGGAGAGTCTACTGAACCAGCCTCTGATACCACTGTTGGGGAGATTCAAGTTTTACCTAAGAGGATCACTCAAGGAGCACACATGCATATTGGATGCTATATTAATTGACCTAAAAGATTAGTCTATCATCAGGTCTAATGTTTAATGTGTATATAATCTTTTCTTATACTCAGTACTCTTCTGATGTGAGACTTGATATAACCTCTCCTCATACCTAGTATTCGTTCGGTGTGAGACTCTTAACTCAACAGTGGACCTACTAGATTAGTATCAACGTTTTTCTTTTGAATAATCGATTGAACAATATACTATCGTGTATATTGCAAACGAAACTTGCATTGAAAATATACAATTCAGAAAACCAGTTCAATACCAAGAGTACTTTTTAAATCTCTACTTCCAATCCAACAATTTAAGATTCATATATCAATAATTGGATTGAAGATTTTTTTTCATCTCTTTCAAAGAAAACTCTATTCTTGTCACTTGAATGGTAAAATTAGAAAAAAGAAAAATCATTATTCAATGATTTGTATCAACTAGATATGTGGCCACACAGATTGTGACACGTGTCATCGCAACAGGCCATGACGTTCCGTTTCAAGAAAGTGTAGCGATGAGTCAAGTTGAAGCGCAACAGCTCAACTGTGCCGTCATTTTTTACCGTTATGAATTATGATAGATAATTATTACAAATAATAAACCACGTTTAGTTGTTGATAACGAAACTATCGTATTTAAAAAACCAAAAACGTTCAGGTTTAATTTGACTCAAAGACCCGACTGCGACGAAAATAGAAGTACACGTCCACACTCCAACACTACACATAATTCAAAACAAAAATGTTTTTGCTTTCTATTTTTGGAAACAACACAACATTGTTTTGCTTTTCTTTTTGTCCTTTCTATTTCCGTTTTCTATTTCACTAATGATTCAGTCTAAATCCTTATCATTATTATGAGGCTGGTGAAGATCATAAATTTTGCTTCCGTGAATTAATTCTGAAAATGACAATATATATATATATATAACACATATACAAAATTCATGATTTGAAATTCAAAAATTGTGAACTGGAACTCTAAAGTTATACACGTCTGATCCGATCAGATTCAATATTTATCCATCAAAGTTATGGGATTTCATAGTGAAATTATTCGACTTCGTAAAATACTAAGATGTCTAGTTTTGGAGTTCGACAAAACATTTGTACCATTTTTTTGTCTTGGCGGACAGTAGATTTTTCGTCATTATTGAGATCAGGATATGTGGAAACGCATCGACGCAAAAATACAGCAGCATCGTGTAATTTTAATTCATATTGAAATTCTTAAAATACTCACATGGCAGCAGCTGACATTGCTTGTTTCCTCATTTTCCTTCCACGCGCGATGATTAGAACTGACGGTTGAGGACGGTTTGGACAATTCCACCAATTTGTCCTGGAATGCTTCCATATATACATGTGTATGAATTGATGAAGGTGGTAAAAAGAAGGGTTGTTATCTTTTAAAAAAGTTTATAAACACATAACTTTTTAGTTATTTGTCATCCAAATAAATTAATATATTAATAAATATCTTAAATTTCGTATTGATAGCAAGATATATATTAAGGGGTTGGTTTGATTTGGAGAATCTAAAAAGGTTAACAAAATGAAGTCAAAGATGTGAGAAAATTCCAAATAATTATTTTTTGCCTCTTCTACGGTCGTAAAGTTTCTATAAAGCGTGGACAATTTGTTAGGCATTGTTAGGTGTCTTATGAAATATATATATATATTGGAAACTGTACAATTTTCAAATTAATATCATTCCCATTGATTATTAATAAAAAGTAATATATATTATTATTATTATGCCGGTAAATTTATCTGTCAATATATGATATCCTTACATCAAAACTTAATGTTATCAATATAATTTAGGGAAAATACTTGATAACCCCTTCTTAACTATACGCGAGTCTCACATGAATCCCTTTAAGTACAAAATCAATCTGAGAGGTGTCCTAAGTATCAAAAAGTTTTACTTTACCCTTTTCCGTTAACTTTTTTAAAAATGTTGTTAAATTTTTTGTGAAATGACGAAAATACCCTT
>JAYMTP010004244.1:0-15289 GCA_036897365.1 Geranium brycei
GACTCGGTGAACAGCCCTAAATTCCCATTCTTGGTCTTCTTCTCCATTCCCATTCTCTCCACACTCCTTCTCTACCCTTCTGCACTTGCCTTCGAAGCTCCATCAATGGCCGATCCCAATCCAGTCGACGATGGCACCGCGAACAATCCCCTCCTGGCCGACTTCGATTTCCCTCCTTTCGACGCCGTCGAGGCCAAGCACGTTCGTCCCGGAATTCGAGCTCTCTTGAAGAAACTGGTGAGATTCGATCTGGTATTTTTGCTTGTTTGATGCGAATTGTGATGTGGGCTGTGGTTAATTTTTGTGGGTTTTGTGTAGGAGAGCAATCTGGATGATCTGGAGAAGACGGTGGAGCCATCGTGGCCGAAGCTCGCCGAGCCTCTGGAGAAGATCTTGGATCGGTTGAGTGTGGTCTGGGGGATGGTCAATCACCTCAAATCGGTCAAGGACTCTGCTGAGCTCCGTGCCGCCATTGAAGAAGTTCAGGTGCTGTTTCGTTTCTCATGAACTTGGTTTGTCTAAAAAACGGTAGGAGCTAATCGGTCAGATATGGACTCATGAGATTAATCATGCACTAATCGGATTTGAATTTCTCTATTTTTAAATTTTTTAGGATATAAAAGTTTAATATTTGTTACATTTGTGTTCTTCAAAAGCAATATAAGTACCAACAATTAGTATAAACTATTTTAATGTTTAGCATTTTATGTTTTTGTTTTTTTTGAAAAAATCAATTTCGGAAAAAAATAGCGGAAACCTGCCTAGCTGACTTAATCCTGCCAATTATGTGAAATCGGGTCGGTGTTCTAAACATCCCTGCCTAGGCGGCCGCCTGACCTGATTTTTAGAACACTGTTATTTTTTGAGTTTTTACCATATCCTGTTTTGAATCGAAACCACTTGATAGTGTCTGTGAAATTTACCAGTTGTTTTCAGCTTGCGTGACTATATCGTTGCACTCTGTAAAGCATAACTTGAATTGGAGTGGTTCTATCTGTATTTGCTTAGTGTAATTGAAAAGGGTTAATTTTCTCTCACCATTTTGGATCTCATACTGTTTTTTTTTCAGCCAGAGAAAATCAAGTTTTCGCTCAGGTTGGGTCAGAGCAAACCTCTTTACAATGCCTTTAAAGCCATTCGGGATTCCCCGGATTGGGCGACGCTAAGCGATGCCCGGAAACGTGTAGTTGAAGGTATTTGTCTTAAGTTTCTTATGATAGGGTAAAAACCGATCCATTGCTGATAGTGAAATGGCAAAGTTTTGTCCTTTTTACTGTGCTTCTGGTTCTCATGAAATGGTTGATCTTGTACTGTAAGCTTTAAACAGTTTGGACCATAGCCAATTATCTATTAGGACGATGATCATTTTGGGCCTCACTCTATTTATCAATTCCAAGTCATTTTCAGATCTCCCCGTGGCTCTTACGGTCATATTGTGTTTGGATATATCATATCGGGTAGTTTCAGGTTTCACTTTGTTACTGGCGGCATTTTATAATGTTATTTTGGGCTTCGTTGCCACAAATTATTGTTCTATTGTCATATCATGTCCTGAATTTAAGCGGATACTAAATTTGTTTGGCATTGTTTAACGAATTGTGTTTATGCAGGGCAACTAAAGGAGGCAATTCTTAATGGTGTTGCTCTTGAAGATGATAAAAGAGAACAATTCAACAAAATTGAACAGGTGAATTGTGTCAATTTGAACGTCGAGAGCATAACAACAAATACTCGAACAAATTACACCTTTACTTACATGATTTCCTATTTTATGTGATAGCATTTTCTTTTAAATATTATCAAACCTTTGGGAGTACATTAACATGTGCTCTTGTTTTTCTTAACTACTTCCCGAATAAGAAACGGTTTGGCTATATAATTCAATTTTCTCTTAGAAGAGGAAAATGATTTACTTTTCTTCTTTGCTCATTTAGATGAAAATAATTGGCTGTTCAATTGTAAAGAAAGTCGGGGAATAGTAGATCCTGTGCTTTTTAAGATGCGTTTCTTTTTAAATGGTGATTTTATGGTATTTACTGTTGACTGATACACAGGAACTGGAGAGACTATCTCACAAATTTGAGGAGAATGTTTTAGATGCTACAAAGAAGTTTGAAAAGTTAATAACAGACAAAAAAGATATTGACGGATTGCCTGCTAGCGCTCTTGGTTTGGCTGCCCAAACAGCAGTTTCTAAGGTATTCAGTCATCTAACTTCTCTTTTATTACTTCGTATCTGTTTCATTCTTCAACATACGATAATTTCTTTCCTTTTGTTTTATATATTTTGTTAATTCTATTATTTTGTCAGGGACATAAAGATGCAACTGCTGAGAATGGGCCATGGGTAATTACGTTGGATGCACCAAGTTTTCTCCCCGTCATGCAGCATGCCAAAAACCGCGCTTTGCGTGAGGAAGTGTACCGAGCATATCTATCCCGTGCCTCAAGTGGTGATTTGGATAATTCACCAATCATCGATCAGATTTTGAAGCTTAGGCTGGAGAAGGCTAAGCTTCTCGACTACAATAACTATGCTGAGGTACGGTATCACATGATTAATATACATTTCTTGCATAGACTTGCTAGGTTCAGGAATACATTTCTTTTCGAAACTGACTGGAATATATATTATCAGGTAAGCATGGCAACCAAAATGGCGACGGTTGATAAAGCCGAAGAGCTTTTGGAAAAGCTTCGTAGTGCTTCCTGGGATCCTGCAGTTAAAGGTAAAGACTTTGTTACTGGATGGACTGATATTTGAAGAATTTTAACAATGGGTTACATATATATATTTTTTGTGCAGTTCCTTGTTCAGTATTGCAGAATGAAACTTGGCCGGCAATTAAGTTCATGATTCTTCTCGAGCTGATAAATTTTTCTTTTTGTAGATTTGGAAGACCTAAAAACATTCTCCAAGGAGCAGGGTGCAGCAGAAGCTAATGATTTGAGCCATTGGGACATGAATTTTTGGGCCGAGAGGCTTCGTGAGTCGAAATATGATATCAATGAGGTTGAATATCTCTATCACTATCACTATCTATCAATCTCACTATCAATAGTTGTTTGAATTTAGGGGCATAGTTGTGTGGTAATAATTTGTATTCTGACAACAAAATTATTCTAAGTTCTTGTATGTGCCTGCTTCATTGGATGCATAACTTCTATTTATTTCCACAACGTGTATATTCACTTATATCTGAGAGTTGGCATAAAAAAACTCACATTTGTTTCTCTTGCACACTATAGGAAGAGCTAAGGCCATATTTCTCATTGCCAAAGGTTATGGATGGTCTTTTCAGCCTTGCAGACTTTCTTTTCGGGATTCAAATCGATGCAGCAGATGGTTTAGCTCCGGTAGTTTCTCTAAATAGTGCCTGCTTTGGTGCTCGAGTTTTCTACATATCATATACAATACTGATTTCTTGGTTGTTGATTTCTAGGTTTGTACTGATTTCTTGGTTGTTGATTTCTAGGTTTGGAATAAGGATGTCAGGTTCTACTGCGTTAAAGATTCTTCTTCTGGCACTCCCGTCGCGTACTTCTACTTCGACCCATATTCTCGCCCGTCTGAGAAAAAGGGAGGTGCATGGATGGACGAGGTTATCGGGCGCAGTCGTGTGCTGTCTCGCACCGGTACTTCTGCTAGGTTGCCTGTTGCTCACATGGTGTGCAACCAAACACCGCCAGTGGGCGACAAACCAAGCCTTATGACATTTCGAGAGGTAAACTTAAAATCACGGGGTCATAAATATCACTTTCGGTTTTGTATTTGTCTATATTATTTATAGCTTCGAATTATAATTGTGGTCAGTTGGAGTTGCCATTTTTTGTGATTTGCTTACCTAAACATTATGCAGGTGGAGACTGTCTTCCATGAATTTGGTCATGCACTTCAACATATGCTAACCAAACAGGACGAAGGTCTAGTTGCCGGTATTCGAGGGGTAGAGTGGGACGCTGTTGAATTACCATCTCAGTTCATGGAAAATTGGTGTTACCACAGGTAATTATATATTTACCCAATCAAAGTCTTAGTTATGGTGAATAATTTCTGTTAAGGAAAGATATTATCTGCATGTGGAATAAAGAACCTCGTGGTAAGTTGTTGGCACATTAATTTGTGTATTTATATACATCTTATGGATCTTTGTATATGATATTATTTATTAAGTTTGTTAATAGTATATATTTGCATTCAAGTAGAGTTTGTTGGTTTGATAAAAGAATATTTCTCGCAACCAGTATCATAACCCTATTGGTTATTGTGTTTGTGTGATAGCATAATTTCTTAATTTGAGAAACATTAAAAAAATTCATTGCTGATTATAAACATTTTGCTGTATCTATTGTGGGACTATGGCTGTGACATAAATGGCTCTCTTCAAAAACTTTACGTTCATAGTGAATTGTTTAATAACAAATTATGTTCATTGTGGATTATTTTTTCACATGTCTTACGTAGGGACACTTTGATGGGTATTGCAAAGCACTATGAAACCGGGGCGAGTCTCCCTGAAGAAGTATATAAAAAGCTCCTTGCCGCAAGGACTTACCGTGCTGGTTCTCTAAGTCTTCGTCAGGTCAGCACTTCACTGCAGTTTACTTTTCAGTACATTACATTTACCCAATGGTCTTCACCGTTATTTTTTTCGAGTTCTCAATTGTTCATGCATTGACTATATTAACCAAAGCGAAACCTGAACTTTTGATAATAGTCAGTGGTCCAGTTTTACTGAGTTTTCACTCGGTCAAACCTGGTGAAAGTTGGTCAGTTTTTATTTCTTACACGTGGTTCAAAATTGTTCTATCATTTGTGCTTTTGTTTTAACTTACTAAGTTGTTTGAAAGTATCTTATTTTATTAAGATATTGTTATTTTTGTCTTCCATTTGCATTGTATATAAACATATATATGTATATATAGTATTTATTTAATACAGAACGAGTTTTTGCCGATTTCTCTCCGAGTTCTTAGAACTCCATATTTTTTTTGCTTTGCCGTGTAGAACCTTGGTATATTTATATTTCTGAAATGGTACTTAAAACACACTACACGATTTGTAATTCTATCATTATTTTTTTCCAGTTAAAATTCGCTACCGTAGATTTGGAGCTCCATACGAAGTACATTCCAGGCGGATCAGAATCCATATTCGATATCGATAGGAAGGTCAGTGAAAGAACCCAAATCATTCCTCCACTGCCCGAGGACCGGTTCCTTTGCAGTTTCAGCCACATCTTTGCAGGTTCTCTATTCTTCTCAGTTCACGCCAATAGTTTTTTTTGCAGCATTTTCAACTTTTAGGCGCATTCTTTACTTGACTGACTAATTATCTGTTTGATTTCTCGTAACATTAGGTGGATACGCCGCTGGATATTACAGCTACAAGGTATGCTCTCTCTTTCTTCATTTTTTTTCCTTTGTTCGGTCAGTAATTTTCTATGTGTTTCCACAAGCGAGATTTTTTATTTATTGCAGTGGGCTGAGGTTCTGTCGGCTGATGCTTTCTCGGCGTTTGAGGATGCTGGGCTCGATAACAACAAGGTATATAGCAGTGTTCTAAAAATCTCCGACTTGTCCGATTAGTCCTTTATAATTTCCGATTCCTTCAATCTGATTTATTTTCCGATTAATCCCTGATTAATCTCCGATTAGTCCCCTGAATGCCCTCTATGCCCAACTAGCGCCTAGTGTTTTTTTAGAACACTGGTATATAGAGTAAATGGGTTGTTCGTAAAATCAAGCCTTTTTAACCTTTCAAATTGCAAAATACCCAAGTTTCTATTTCTTTCCATTTGCAATCAATAGGAAACAGTCCAAAATCGACTGCTTTGCCAATGACCCGAGTTTATATTCGAAATGAGTTTTACATAGGCAACATATTGCAAAATACTGTCAATGTAGAAGCTCAAACACTAGAAAATCTTTAACGCTATATTTCTTGTATACGTTGTTCGTAAATCTTTATATTTACCTCTATTGATTGAGATTTTGTTATTTTCTCTCAACAGGCGGTCAAGGACACGGGACATAGGTTCCGCGAGACAGTTCTTGCTCTCGGAGGTGGCAAAGCTCCTCTACAGGTTAGAAAATCGCCTTTCTTGACAAAAACAACTTAGAATCTCAATTATCGACTTAAATGCTTCATTAGATTTCTTTGGTCGAGTATTGTTAATATAGTTTTGGGATTTTGGTCAGGTATTCGTGGAGTTTAGAGGGCGCGAACCTTCGCCGGAGCCGTTGCTCCGGCACAATGGACTGCTTCCTGTGACAGCCTCCGCATAAAGTTCCATTGCTGAGAGACTTGGCTTTGTTTTGGTTTGGTTTTAATCTGGAAAACAAGTTTTTATTTTGTTCTTCTTGATATAATGTTGGGATTGGCTTATTTGTGTGGAAGATGATGTTATAGAACTTGTTTTCAACACAATGTTGGGTTCGGGTTTATTGATCTTCGTCTCCAGTCTTGTCGGATTGAGATATCGAGTTCAGAGTATTTCGTCGGATTGAGATATCGAGTTCAGAGTTGTCGTTTTATATGAATGATAAGAAGGTGAGTTTAGTGATCTATGTTCTTTATCATCTCGGGTCATGAATTTTTGCCATCAATGGTTGAATGTGGGCGGGTTTTGCTTGCATTAACCCGATTCAAGGAAACGGGGAGGGTTCGGGTTTAGTGATCTTCGATTCCAATCTCGTTGTATTGAGATATCAAGTTTTCGTCGAGTTAAGAGTATTTTGTTTTATATATAAACGAGACAAGTGTTTAACGAGCCACTTGAGTTCGTTTCGTTAAATATTTGGTTTGGACTCGCTACAATCGAGTTGTATTCGAGCTTAAGATTGGGCTCGAATCTGATTTTTAAGGTTCGATAAACTTACAAACTGGCTCGTTGAATATTTAATTAATTATATATTTTTGTTAATATATTTTATCAAAATTTAGTAAATATGTATAATGAAATTTGACGAGTAATCTTAAGTTAGTTTGTTTAGTATTAATATTTAATGAATTATATATATTCTTTTAATGAATATTTGTATTAAAAATAAAGTAAACCGAAGCAAGCCTAGCATTATCTATTTATTTTTTTGTCAATTTAATTGCATAAATTCAAATTGAATATTTTTTTTCATGAGTCAAGCTTTGTCAAATAAACTCAAGTGAAGAAGGTTTTATAAATCTTAATGTAAAATTATTTGAGAACTAATTAAAAGCTAATTTTTTTTCGAAAACTGATTTTTGTTGTGGTAGTGAAAAAACTGTGAAATGAAGCAGTAACTGAGCTGAGCTGAGGTTGAAGATGGACTTGCCTTCAAAGATCAGACTAAACCCACAAGTCAATCCTCTCTCACCAACTTTCCTTTTCATTTTCTCAGCTCCCAAACAGCAACCCAGAACCCATCCCTCTCCATTCCTACAGGATCCGAGCTGACAAGTCGAGGTGTTCCGATTCGAATCTGCACGAGCCACACAGTCAGTTTCGAGGTTGAAGAAGACGAAGAACAATGGCCAGGGCTGGAGGGATCACGAACGCGGTGAACGTTGGGATCGCGGTGCAAGCAGATTGGGAGAATCGCGAGTTCATTTCTCACATCTCTCTCAATGTTCGTCGACTCTTCGATTTCCTCGTCCAATTCGGTACCCTCCAGATCTCGAACTCCATATTCATGAGGTTTACTGTTTATCTGAACCTGTTGATGTTAAATCTTGTTGCCCTTTTCGTTTCTCGGTTCAATTTGCTCGGATTTATGAGAAATTGGTGATGGCATTGGTTCTGATCTGTGGCTTTGATTAGATGGCTCTTTGAATTGCTTTGCCTCTGCTTAAATGGGAAGGAAGATTATATTTTGCTGATACAAAATGGAAAATAGTAGTGGTTTATTTGTTAGCCTCTTTCATTTGATCCCCCAGAAAATTTCATCAGATTTACTATTTGTTTGAACCTGTTGATGTTAAATCTTGCTGCCCTTTTTGTTTCTCGGTTCAATTTGCTCGGATTTATGAGAAATTGGTGATAGCATTGGTTCGGATATGGAGGTCTGATTATTAGTTAGGCTCTTTGATTTGCTTTGCCTCTGCTTAAATGGGAAGGAAGATTATGTTTTGCTGATACAAAGTGGAGGATAGTGATGGTTTAATTGTTAGCTTATTTCATTTGATCCCCAAGAAAATTTCACTAGTATCATCATAGTGATTTTTAGGAACATGATTATAAAACAATTGTGGATGAAGAATCGGAGCTGTTATTAGTAAACTAGCTTTGCCCGGGAATCACTCTTCAGTAAAATGGATCCGCAATCTAGGAGTTCCATGGGATTGGTGTGTGTTGGGTGACCTACGTTTCACTTTGCTTATTTATCAGGTTTTGAGGACTAGAATTACTTGAAAACTTGGTTTGTTTCGCCCTTTATCCTACTAGGTCAGTTAGTGATCAAGAGTTTCCCGGGCTTTGGTGGGTGCTCCTGACTTGCCCAATTTGAACTTGTTCTACATGCCATTACAATTTACAAAACAACAGGCTTGTTTTTTAGATAATTGGGTTTCTTCTTTTCTGCTCTTGAGCTTGTTGCTTGTAGTTGATGGCACTAGCGTATGCCATATACTCATCTGTAAAAGTTATAGAGACGTCACATTCGGGAATGCCATGCTCCACCTATAACATGCCATTAAGTGGTCGATGTTTTCGTAATGATGATGATTCCATTGAATGATAGGTTCACTTGAGTTTTGTACTTCTGAAGTAATCAGTTTGACTATTTACTTAGCTTTCAATTAATTCTTATGTCGTTGGGGATGTTTTTATTTTGATATCAGATGATGATGTTCGTAGGGTTGTTTTTTGATGCAACTCGTACTTACTCTCACTTTAATTTAACATTTCAGAGGCTACAACAAAGAGCAAATTGGCATCGTTGAATGAGAAGCTTGATACACTGGAGCGTCGTCTTGAGCTGCTTGAAGTCCAAGTCAGTACGGCATCAGCCAATCCTTCCCTTTTTAGTACATGATGTTTTATGTGTCATGACATTATGTAAAAAGTTAAAACATGCTTACTTGTAAGCATCTTCTAGTCGTTGTGATTTTATTATGTGCTAATGTAACCCAATTTGAAATTAATTAATGCATTCTTGTCTTTTCATGTTCACATGTTTGTCTATTTCATCTTCTGTTCAAAATTCTATCATTGTGATGGGTCCAGAAATCTGGTTGAGTCATTAAGAAAAATCGTAATGAAACTTCTCGTGTTCATATGTTTTTTCTAGAAATGTACAATGTGAAGTGAAGTTCATGAAGTCAAGCTGACAAAAGGATACGCCAAATTCATAATTGTAGTTATGTGAATACTTCACTGTCGCTCTGTCATGCACGGCTATGTGTTTGCAATTTTGCTGAAGTGATTCCATTCAACAGAACTCATATGCTCCTTGTTGACCACTTTTTTATCAGGGTTTCACTGCAGATGACTGAATATTTTGATCTACTCTTCTCATGTTGGCTTTATTTTATATCAATCTTAATTTTGCTCAAACTTTTCATTTCTAGTATAGTTTCTTACTGGGGCTGTGGAATCCTTGGTTTGCAGATCTTGAGGTTATTCCAATGCCATTTTTAATCTAAATTGCAGTTTTGAACAATTTTCATTTTTAGTTGACATTGATTTTATATGATGAGACATAGCGCTTTCCTCCACAGAACAGCTGGAGCTAATAATACAAATGTCAACTAACATCTTTACGCTGTTCAAATTCATTTGTTTGCAATGTGACCAAAAGGAAATTCTCAAAATAAATGTAAGTGTGGTGAATAATGGTATGGCTCATAGAAGACTATTTAAAGGTATACTCCTCATTTCTGTTGGCATTGCTTAACTGATCATTATCACATTTGCAGTTTAGGTACATAGCTCCCATCCATCCATCCATTTAACTATCTTGGATCTGGAGGAGGCAATGGCTGTGCATTAAGAGGTGATGGTTCTGATGGAGATGGAGATGGAGATGGGTATTGGGTAGGTGGTGGTGGTGGTAAAACAATCTTTTTCTCTATGACTATTGAGAAGCGGTTGGAGCCTCCAAAGCTGTCTATGGACTTCATGTACTCGGACGCATTGTTCTCTATTATCAGAGCATCCTCCAGCTCCCGGACAATGTCAGCCATGCATGGTCGGTAAGCAGAGAAGGGCTCAATGCATGCCAGTGCCACCTCCACCACTCTCCACACTGCTTCTAGATGGTATCCCCCTTTTATGTTAAGATCCACTATCTCCTCGATCTGCGATTCCCTCACATATGGTTTGGCCTGTGTGCATAATATTAATTTTCTGTTAGTCGCATATGTTATCTTGTTCCCAATGATACGTAGTTTCTTTTTTCTATACACAGTAACTGCAGGTATTGATATATAGTTGCATTACTTATGCAGGAAATAAGGAGAGCTCACCCACTCTACCAGGCTCCACTCATTGCGCGGCCTGTGTATGTTCAGAGGCTCTCGGCCACTTATGATCTCAAGTAGAACTACTCCAAAGCTGAAGACATCACTTTTTGCAGTTAAATGCTGGGTTGAATAGTACCTGAACATATGGAAGGGAATTTTCCGGTAAGATTTCTTAGCTTTGGTATTTGTATTTTGGAGTGCACAGAAATAATATTAGCACACAGTGAAATATATGTTAAAAATACACATGCTCCTCTTACTCTGGGTCCAAATATCCTGCTGTCCCTCTTACTTCCAGAGAAGCACAGCTGTCCCCTTCCTGAGGAGCATACTTTGAGAATCCGAAGTCTGCCACTTTTGCACACATGCTATCATCCATAAGTATGTTGCTTGATTTTACATCCCTGTGTATAATGCAACGTCCAGCGAAGGAGTGGAGGTATGTCAAACCTGTGTAAGGAAAGAAAGAAAATATAAGATCAGGGTATTGCAATTTGCAATTTTGATAGGAAAGGATTAGGGTAGATTGTTTTAATGCACCACACACATTTGTTCTATGAAACACTAGTATTTGATTTAGGTTTCTCTCACTTATTTTGCTTACATTTGAATTTACAATGCTTCTTTAACTTTATGTCACAAACGCTTTTTAGAGTTCATGAAAGTAGCTGTGATTCAACGGAAAATGCTACTATGCTAGTATTCACATTTCATTTGTGATAGTACTTGCCTCTAGCAGCACCAAGAGCAATGGAAAGTCTAGTTGGCCAGTCGAGAATTTTTCTTTTTGATGCCTCTCCTGTTAAATGTGATTGAAGCATAGTTACTATCAGCAAATAGTGAAAAATATCAATTTATGGGCTGTGGAATGAGCTTTTCTGATGAAGATTACCGTAGAGACGATCTTGTAGAGAGCCGTTGGACATAAAAGGATAAACAAGAATTTGTTGGTCATTGTCACTACAATAACCAAGAAGTGGTACCAAGTTCTCATGTCGAATAGCTGAAAGGAGGTCTAACTGTAACATGCATCGATAACTATAGTTAGTACTGATGTATGTCAAACTGTCAATGTTCCTTTGAACTGGAAATAGGTTATCTCGTCGTGTACCTCATTGTTAAACTCCCGAGTTCCCTGTGTAGAGGTGGCTGATCGTACCTTCACTGCCACTTCCTGCCCATCAAATAGAGTGCCTCGGTAAACAGAACCAAAACCTCCTTCACCTATCATGGTTTTGTATTTCTGTGTCATAGACTCTATGTAGTCTAAAGTATATGCTTGTATGTTTATGGACTTCACTGCAACATCATCCATGCTAGGCATGGAGAAAATTGCATCTGCAAGGTCACAGGAGAATTTACTGAGAAACCACACAGATAGTGAAGAAAGTTTTTGCTAACAGAGATCATCATACTCACTCTTTGTTATTGGATATCTTTTTCGTCTAAATCTTGTCCGATCCATTAACTTTTTTCTGTAGAAGCAAACAGCTAAGACTCCAGATGCAACCATGAACAAGAAGGATCCGAATACAGCAGTTCCTATGATGAGTCCATGTACCGAACTCGTCTTCTGTGATCCTTCTCCACCACCGCATGATCCATTGCTGCAACAAGACATACAAACTTCAGATTTGCTTTCTTTTCCTTTTTCAGTGACTGTTATTGACATTTCAAAACTTTCTTACTCTGTGGTTACTTTCAGTCTGTCAACTGGATGATCTTGTTTTGTGAGGTTAGGATTGCAGCCGTAGTATCTGGAAGAGCATGCAGATATATAGTCAGCATTTTGCAGCATTTCTTCATGTAAGACAGATATGAACAATAAGTCATCGTATTCAAGAAAGAGAAAGTTAGAACTTACAGTGCTCTCAATTGGGGAAGATTGATCAGAAATTCTGGGAGCGTGCCGGTAAAGTCATTGTGGCTAAGATCACTGACAGTAAGATGTGAATCAGTTAATAAGGTGAAAGTTTTCAAGAACAGTCTCACGAGCACAATCATAGCTTAGTTTAGTTCAGAGAGCAAATTACACTGAAATCAACATGGAGGAAGCTGGAAATGGCGGAATGTTTCCAATGAAATCATTGTGACTCAGGTTCCTACATATCACACCCAGATTACAATAACTTCTTGAAATTATAGTCCCAGTTACTGAAGACAGCAGAAAGTTCAACGACCCAAAAGAAGCAGATTATAGAAAACATACAGATGCTTTAGGCTTGCGAGCTTAGTGGTGCCAGGAGGAACTGAACCTGTAAGGTTCTTTGAGGAAAAATTTCTGCAAAAATATGTTGATGAACAGAAAATATCAGTGTATGAACAATGGCACTTCCTATGCTGAGAAAATCCGAACTGTCAAAATTTCAGGAGAATACAAGAACATACAGGTGGATGATGGAGATATTATGATTAAAGGTCTCACAAACTAGACCTTCCCAAGAAACAGGACTGCATGGATCTCCAAACCAACCCTGGAACAACTCATTATCTGGATTAGACACCGACAAGCCATCCTTCACCTCCTTCATCACCTTCACTGAAGACAGACAAGTTTTGTAGGAGTGAGATCCCGGATACACTAAGGTAAGCAGTACAATGATATATATGATCCTGTAAATATCTGAACTTACCGTCTTCTTGGTTAGTCTCTGGAAACCTTTGGTGCACCTGGAAGATCTCATAAGCGTTGAGAATGGGTCCAGAGTCGGACCCGTTTGTGGCCCTTATCAAGGTCAGATTTAGAGACCCGTTTGCTTTAACATTCAGAGTAACTTTTCTATACTTGGATCCACTGTCTAGTACATCAAACTTTTCAATTTCCCTGAGATTGTTGATGTAAATGTCAAACGCCCTTTTTCCTCTGGTTACTGAACCATTGAGCTCGAGAAAGTGCAGAAACACGGTGTAGTTGTATTCCATAGTGTCAAGATCAACATGGGTGAAGTCCAATCTGTCGGGTTTGGTCAGAGCTGTTTGAAGAACTTGGAATGGCACTGTCTGGCTAGCATTCTGGATGGATGAGTCAGAACCTGATGATGGAATAAGAACTGCTGTTGGGTCGAGACTCGATGGAGGTTCCCAGATTCTGTCATTTGGGTCAACTGGGCACCTGAAATTGACATGAACTGAAATCCTATGAATTGGCAAGATAGGAAATAATCAAGAATCATGCATACTGCTGTTACTTACCTTATCTCCACTTTGGATCCTATGCTAGTTCTGTGAACCACTTTCAGGACAATAGATGATTGATTGCTCAGATAATCCGAGTCATTCAGAGGCCTAAGTTCCAGCTCCGAAATGTATGGATTGCCCTTCACTTTCACCAAGCAGAAGTCTGTTTCTTGACTAGTAGCTCTGAAAATTCCCTCCACAACCAAGTCACCTCCTGAACTCACCGAGCTTATCCTGGTCACACCAACAGTGACATCGAAAGATGCTTCAAGGAGATCACCAAAGAGAAAGCTGCCTCTTACAAGGTAATCCTGATCCTTAACTGTACTCAAATTGTAGCATATCTTCCCCGAGTCTATGTTGAATGTTCTTGCTTTATCATAACCGTTATAGTTTGTTGCCCTTGATATGTTCCTGCAATCTGTTCTGTCAGGGAACCAGCTCTTGTCTGGTTTCCAGTTTATTGTTGTATCTGTATCTGTGAAATTTGATTCTGCACAGCATCTTATGCTCACAAAACCTGCATGAAAAAAACCCATTTCCTGAATTTCTTAAAATCTTAGGTTCAAGACCTTGAATGGACAGTCTCCAATAAAACTTGAAGCAGCTTACATAGAAAAAACCCAAAATGATATCAAGAACATTTGTGATAATGAAGAACAAAACTAACCTTCTTGTTCACATGAACCCGACCCAAGAAACACCAGTAGGCACAGGATTGAGCACAGAGGTAATCTCAGAATCAAATTATTCGATCCTTCCATCACGTTCTTCTCATGTTATATAGAAACCGAGATCAACCCATCGAGTTATCAGATTCATGATCAAATGGTCTAACACTAACTAGTCTTCTTCCTTTTTTGCTAATAAGCTGTTCTGGTTCTCTAGCTCCAAGTCAACGCCTGCAAGATTCTGCAACTCTCAAATGATGTTTCATGTGCAAGAACACAACAAACCTTGACTTCTCAGAGCAGTGAAACATCATGTGAGCACATCAAAATGGTACAAGGTTTGTTACTTGCAAGAGAAGAAAAAAAATTGATGGTTGACTAGAAATGGTGATGAATACTGAATTGCAGAAGCATTGGTTAGGAAGATGAGCATAAGCAATTAGAATAACACAATTATTTTGGTTTACATTTATTATTATTTATTATTGTGAAGTATACAATTTTTTGAAGGTGTATAATTGATTATGATTTTATTAAAATAATATGGCGGACTAATCTTTCATCATTGTCCACCTTCGTCCCTCTCCTTGTCTGCTACCATGGAGGCATCACAACGAAATGTTGTTTTGTACTCTTTAGAACTAGTTTTCTTAATTGAACAAGTTTTTATAAGATAAATTGCATATAATTATCCTTAATTTTAGTCATAATAATTCATGAACTGTAAAATTCAACACATAAATATCTAATTTTACATGTACAAGATGACGTTGACGAAGAAGAGTGATAAGAAAGGGTACTTTAGGAAATTTAAAAAAATTTAAACATTACTTGCAAGTCGCATGGTGAAAGAGGTTCACCAATTTTTCTTATTTTTCAGAGTTAAGTTTAAATTACGGTAATGATATAAAAACTTATATTTACATGTTTTCTTTTTAATTTAATAAAGCTCGCATTTCTCAAAATTAAGCATCTGAGTCTGGCGATTCATTTAGCAAAA
>JAYMTP010004245.1:0-15288 GCA_036897365.1 Geranium brycei
CAGCACCTCCAGACTTCACCTCTCGTGGTTCTAACTCTCCCCCGACCCAGAAACCAAAGCGACCGCAGCAGAGCTCCTCCGATGGGCAAGGATCGACGTTGTCAGCCAACACCGACAGAGATCTCCGGCGAGATTGTCGAGAGAAAACTCATCCCCACCTCGCGTCTTCGAACAGAATCAGCAGTTCCGACGGCTCCCCTAGAGTCGTTGAAACCCGTCTTAGCCACCGAGCGCACCACCGCACGGAAATCTCACCAGCCCCGTCCTCGATATCCACAGAGCCACGCCAAAACCCCTCAGTCGAAGTAACAGATACGGGAGGGAGAGAGGCACGACACGAGCTCTACCAAAACCGACCCCGAAACCAGCAGATCTGGAAGAGGAAGCCAGATCTGAGTTTAGAGGTTATTCTCCCTCCAGATTCGAGATTTTCTACTCTTAGACTTACACAAGATGGTCGCCGGCACACCCTGGATGGGGTTGATGCCGCCGGCGACCCGAGAGAGAGAGAGAGAGAGAGAGAGAGAGAGATGTTCTATATCATGACACTATACTTTGTTAATTTGCCTTTTCGTGCAAATATATGTAAATTAAAAAAATGACTAAAATGCTCTTAAAATTAAGAATTAATGTTTTACAAAAATATTAAAAAACAATTTTTTTTAAATATTTTATATCCTAACTAAAATTCGTATAATCAAATTTTGTAATTTAATTGTTTAGTTCAATTATTTTATAAAAGTCTTAATTCTTAATTTTAGGGCTGTTTCGTCATTTTTGTAAAAATACATACATATTATATGAAAAAAGCAAAGATCACACCACTTTTTTTCTATTAAAAAATTACAGAACACTTTCTTGTGTCATAGTATAGAGGACTTCTTTTTCCCATCTTTCGATATATATTTTTTAGCGCTACTAGTAACACTAAATTTCATGTGCATAACTGATTTCCAATAATTCAGCTTCAATTAAAAAGCTCGAGAACTGGACAGTTAACTGGATCTTAGCAACCTATGCCTTTCACATTTTTCAATTTTGTTTTCTATTTTCTCAAGGCTATGATGAGGATGTTTTTCCAGAAAATGGAACAATAGAATGTCGTTTTCTTGTGCCTCAAAGCCCTACCTCTGATTGCAATAACAGAAAATAAATAATGATAATACTTTCAATCAATGAAGGGATAGGTCTTGCATGGTAGTAAAACAGATGAATTTACATACTTCCTCTGCTCGTTGGCTTGAGTCTGTTCATCTTCCTCTGTATACATTACGGGTAAGCCTGAAAGGTCACATGCTAGTGGGCTTGATGAGAAAAACTGCAGGCAGATGATAATTTGTTGATACATAAATGGAAGCTATTCGTTGAATGGTAAAAGCGTGAGTATATGCCAAATATTTAGTAAATGTGAATGCAACGTTATAATTCATGACAACTTACTCTAAGGCAGATACAGCTCTGGACTGGACATACATTAATATGCATGCTCAAACGAATTAAAATGATATAATTATTAGTAAAACAAGTTTAGGTGTCAATTTCAGTTGAAGGCATTTCAGCTAAACTTACTTCATTTTGGAGAGCTAAAGTAGCAGAACCACGGTAAGCAGGATCTAAAGCAAGAAGAGTGTTTAACAGACCGAGAGAAGATGAAGGAAAGTCCCTGAAAGCCTCCTTAAGGCAAGGTTTATGTGCCTGTGGTGGTCGGAAAGTTGTCGACAGTCTCAATTTTCTCCAATAGTCCTCTGAAGGTGTGCCACATAACCTAAAAATTCTATGAAGTTGCTCAACCTGAGGCATGAGAAGTATCCAGTTACCAAATGCATTACTTAATCTGTATAACCAACCTCATAAAGTTAAAATTACTTGTTATAGCAAAGCCATTTCTATATTGGTATTAATTACCTCAGTTCTACCAGGCATAATTGGCCTCCCAGCAAACATCTCTGCCAAGAGGCATCCAGCACTCCAAAGATCAATACCAACACCATAATATGTAGCCCCTAAGAGTAACTCTGGAGCTCTATACCAAAGCGTAACGACTCGACTTGTGAGAGGTCGCTTGCCTTTTGGATTGTAATAATTTGCGAGTCCAAAATCTCCAATCTTTAGCATCCCACTTTTATCAATTAATAGATTTGAACCTTTAATGTCCCGGTGCAAAATTCCCCTTTCATGGCAATGCTGCAGGCCTGAAAGCAGCTGAAGCATATAACATTTAACCTGCACAATCCCTTTGAATTAAGGTCTGAAGATGAAACAAATTAGACATCCACAACTTCCCAGTAACAAGAGGAGATTATTTGGACCTGTGCTTCGGTAAGCCCTCCATCAGGCCGACAGATCACTCTTGCCAAATCTGTATGCATGAACTCGAAAACAAGATAAATACTATATTGCATTCTTGATGTAGCTAATCCTTCAAGCTTTAACACATTGGGGTGATCCAACTTCTGCAATATCATAATCTCTCGCGCCATAAATTTCACACTCTCAGGTTCTGAAGTGTCAAAACGGACCTTCTTCAAGGCAACAACTTTTCCAGTATCCCTGTCCCGAGCTTTATACACATTACTGTAAGTTCCTTGGCCTACCTATAACACCAATAACCAAACAATAGTACAACATGAATCAAGTCCAGAATGGTAGTTTCTGTAGCAGTAAAGTACCAACCGTCTAATCTCTGAGCCTACACTGGTGGGTTTCCAAGGAAATCGAGTAAAAGAAAACCATGAATTAAAATTCTGCGGGATCTTGATTTAATATATAATCCCTCATGTACGAGCTTGAATTACTTCTCTTTAGTCCTGATCCGTGCACAACGTAAACTCCTAGCGATTTGCAGACATTTATTTTCTACATATTGGTAACAATATGTGGATCGGACACAAGGAGGACAACACGAACAGGCCACTGCAAGCATTCATTTTACAGCTGTACCGGAAACAAAGGCAGTTAAAGCAGTTCCGCGATACCATAAAAAGTGGCCTAGTTCGCGAGGCTTTATCTAATATTGGGCTAAATGTCAGGCTTTGACTAAATAATCTTATTACTATTAGATGGGTTTGACCTTTAGCTTTCATATTAGCTTTACTTCTTTTTCTGCCATTCATGGAGTAGCTGTGTTTAGCCCAGCTTAAGATTTAAAGAATGAACATAAGTAGATATCATGTTTCTAAATTAGATCACAAAACCCCGAATGAGAAAATGGTCTGTTTGATCATCACAAGTTTGCCAAACATTGCAAGTTGCTTTGTAATAATACCTGGGAGTTATGTAGTTTCATGTAATATAGACAAACACTAAAATGGATGAATTGCAAATTATTGATGACAAAATCAAATTGACCCAATTCCGGAATCCCAAATCAACAGGCAAATGAACAGAGAACCAGTCATAAATGATAAAATATAAAGACAAACAAATGAGAGAAATAAAGAGCTCACTTTATCAATCTTGTCATAAGAATCAGCACTTTTAGGGACCAAACCAGCATAAACCTCTTTGGGAACATTGTCAATGAGCCATTTTGGCCAGCCACCAACCAAATCGTCGCCATCCCCTCCACCAAGCCCAACCACGTCGTCTCTGTTCTCCTCTATAGTCACCAACCTGTTCCTTTCTCCGCCATTGACACTACCTGGCAGTGGCATTGGCCTCTGACCCGTTGACTTCCGGCGAGCATCGAAGCCAGATGTGGGTTTTGGGGCGTACCCATTTTCCAATTTCGATTTCCGAAGACCCTTTGGTGGCGAGTTCATTGAATTTGTGGAAGGCTTGGTCTGCGCAGAGCCCATAGCGTTGTACGGGAGAGAAGAGGAAGATGGAGAGAGAGTGTGCGTGAGAGAGGAGAGAAAGGGTTGGGTTGGGAGAAGAAGAAGAAGACGACGGAATGAGGCCGTCCATGGCCGGCACTTTTTGGACTCACAGAACAGAGGATCTTTTCTTGCCCATTTTCACTGATTTTGGTCATCGACGAGCTGTTTATACTTTTCTTATTATTTGTCTCTTTCATCTACTCTAAAGATTTTAGGAATGGTAATTATCCGTCACTACCCTCAACTTTTAACCATTTTCACGTCCCTATCTCGAAAATTAAAATGTAACTTATACTTCAACTATTTTTTTTGATACACTTAATTAGGGTTAAATCTAACATAATTGTGACTTGGGAGATGATCGTTCTAAAATGCATGTCTTCAACCTCTCACTCTCCGTCTTGTGTAAATTTCTCGCAAAAATCTAGCATCGGATCTTGCTAAGCTCAAACCCATAAATATCAGTGGGATGTGTTTTATTTCTGGTTTTAATTCAATGTTTAATTTCTGGTTTTGGTTTTATTTTGATGTTCAATTTTACTGATTCTCTACTCAACCTCCAAAAAAAATGAGAGGTTCAGATTGGTGCTCGAGGAACAGAGGAAGCAATATCTCATGGAGATCGAGCTCAAGGCGTTGGTCCTGGCGGCACGTAAGGACCACGCGCTCGCTGCGGTGGCAAAGAGACCGTCGGAGCTGGAGAGCCTTGTGGCGGCGCTGGAGGCGGAGACACAGATGCTTCAAAAAATGGCTCGAGTCCAAAACGCCACCGTTTTTCCCACGCTGTAGCATCTCCTAGACTACGGGTCCCACGTCACCGCCGCCGAGGACTCTGGCTCGTGCTACGGCGATGACTCTGGCTTAGGCGGTTACTTGGCTCTTCATGCGCTTCAGAGGCCTGCCGTTCACAACCATTGTGTTGGCTATGGTGGATTGGATAAAACAACTTTTTGCCGATAAAAAAACTTGCTTAAGCCTAAAAAGTTGTAGATTAGAGAGATGAATAGTTTTTTCATCTCTCTCGGTGATTGTTTCAGTTTTTTTCTTCATTAAAATTATAGCAAAGTCAGTATTGAAAAGTAGATGGAGGTGGAGAATTTATTATTCCATCACTAGGATTATCTATGAAATTGTTTGGAATGTCAGTAGTGGAATTTATTATTTCACAGGAGAGAGAGAGGAGGAGGGGGCATTTTAGACTTTTCACCTTACCGTTCCGTTAGATTTAATCACAGTTAAACTAAGTGTAGCAAAAAAATAGTTGAGGGATTTGTAAATCATGCTTTAAAGTTTGGGATAGTAATAATTTGAGAGTAATGATATGTAATTATCTCATTTGAATACCATGTTGTAACACTTTCTAAATATCACTTAATCATATATTGTTTTAAGTAATAATTGCATTCAGGCACATTTTGAGCTAAGAAATCCTCTACAATTTCATGGGAGATTACCTGACTACTATTTGGATTTTGATCATCCCACGTATTAAAAGACTCATGAACTTGAACAAACAAATTTTGAATGATAAATTCATTAATTATTTGAAGGGGAGGCCTCATTTCTTGGCGTACATACACTCAATTAAATATATTGGTTTATATTAGTACACTCGACATTTTTTTTATCTTATCAGCTCACTTAAAATTTATATTTTTGCACTGGTTCTAAAAAGTCAACAACCTCGTCCCTGACCAACTTGTAAGATGACGGAATCGGCGCATTGGGAGACCATTATGTTAGTTTACTGATGTGCAAAAATATGAATTTTGGGGTGAACTAACAAGAAAAAAGTATTGGATGCATATATGTGCAAAACATGTTTGGTTGGGTACCTAGCTGTAAGAACTTTTTTTCAACTTTACACGTAACTTTTTGAAAATTCACTTGACGGTGCATAGCTGACTTTACGTTCAACTCTAAATTACACCGTTAAAATTTGATGTATTTTAAAGAGTAAATGATCAAAATATTTCTTTTTAGTCTTTACTCTTTAAATTTTTAAGGAAGTATCATCCAACAGTCTTCACTGTCGTCAATTGTTGTGTATGGTTCTATCAAGAGCATGACAGGCCTTATGCTCTAGAATTTAGGAGTGTTCATAGTTTTCTTTTAAACCGAGTTGATTAGTTCGGTTCTAATAAAATCAAAACCCGAAATTAATTTGGCCGATTTTTTGTTCGATTGGTTTTTAAACCAATTTTCTCTTATTACTTGTTATTTGGTGTATTTCCATTGAGTGTCAATGATTTTTCATCGTTATGTAGTGTATTTAAATTTATTAACACTGACTTTTCATTGTTATTTGTGTATTTCTATGTAGCTTCAATGACTTTCCACCATTATTTGGTGTATTTCATTTGGTTTACAATGACTGTCCATTATTATTTGGTCAATTTCCAATTAGTGTCCATGACTTTCAATTGTTATTTGTGTGTATTTCCATTGAATAACAATGAATTTTCATTGTTA
Organism: Geranium brycei; assembly: GCA_036897365.1. NCBI lineage: Eukaryota > Viridiplantae > Streptophyta > Magnoliopsida > Geraniales > Geraniaceae > Geranium > Geranium brycei. The sequence goes on from JAYMTP010004245.1 coordinate 6,291, forward strand.
TATAGTGAATTTGCATTCGAAATTATGTTTCAGATCCAGTGACGATATAGTATTGTATCGCTTTGAGGGTGCTGACAATGATTTTGAGGACCATGTCTCTTTATCAGAAATTGTAACCATATTGAAGATTAAGGAGTTGGTAGGTGTCAAGAGACATCAAGAGACAAAATTTAGGAGAACCCAAAGGACAAGAAATATGGAATAATGCTTCCTCTAAATCCAAGAGTTAACCAGGTTTAGAGGAGGAGACTATATAGAGGCTAGAGTTGGTGGTCAAAAGCCACTATGTTTGCGATCTTGTACTACTCCACCTAGTTTGTTTTTGCTTACAGAGTTCATGTCGCTTGCACTTAAAGCGGATGTGTGTGAGCTTGGTTTTCGAAGTATCTTGAATGTCAAACTGAGTATTTTCTTGTTAACAATAGTGTATTGGCTTATGAAAGCTTTAGACATGTTATCGGTCGCATTTATGGTAATTGGTAATCATCAATTCCTCTTGGAGGAGGAATATGTGCAGTGCACGCTTTGAATCCCTCGTGGTGTATGGTTTGAGTTATTCTATATTCTTCGAGTATAGCCGTCGTTGATTGGTTGTACGGATGAGATTGTAAATAAGAGGGTTGATGAGGAAGAATTGAAACGGGAGTTTGGCAGAATATGTGTTGTTGAATTTGATCGAATGAAGAAGATAAGAAGAAGAAGTATGCGACGATTTGGGCAACGTTTAATGAGTTGATACGTATTGTTGAATTCGATCGAATGAGGAGGAGAAGAAGAACTATGTGATTATTTGGACAACGTTGAATGAGTTGATGTTATTTATAGTTTTACCGGAAATGTAATAAATATATTTTAGTATTTTAATGAAATATATGCATGTGCTTGTAGAAATGATAGATATTTGTTTACAGAGATACATGTATGAGCTTAAATTATATTTATTTGGGGATGAAAATGTTTGTTTAATATTCACTCACATTTCTCATATATCTAATTTCATATCCAACAACTGACTATTAAATTATTTGATTAAAGAAAATGTTAGAATGAACAAAACATAAAATAGCCATATAGAAATTCATGACAATTTCATTGTCAAAGGACTTACTAATATTATGGTGATGAGAAATACTAAAGGAAAATTTTTATGTAATATTATCGTGATAGATCATACAATACAAGTAGTCCAAATCTGTATATATGATACTGACATAATATCTCGTATCCATGATTAATAAAACATAATATGTTGGAAGCATAATCTTTTTCCCATTTTTCGCGTGTTTCATTCTTGTGTTCGGTGATCATTTTGACATAGTTTGGAATTTGACTCACAATGTTGTTGTATTATGGGAGACTACAGTCATATGAGACGTATAGTCTTAAGAATATCAGTCTCAAGTCTCCATGGAAAGCAACCGAATCAAGATCGAAAACCTGTCCTACAAAATTCTGCCCCGCCAATGAATCTGTTGCGCTCCAAATAGAGTCATTTCGGTCAGAATCAAGCTCCAATCAAAACCAGAAAGTCGTAGAAGACGAGCTGAATAATTAGAGGAACAAAAAAACCAGAATTTTGAAGGTTTATAGATCCAAATATGCCCTCTGGACAGTACGACTACATATGGAAATGTTTTTTTGTCGATTATCGTTACTATCCGTTATGTTATTGTAACCGTGTTATATATTATATGGACTAACATGTATCTAACATTGTCATCAGTCAAAATCATATTAGTTTTAACACATTATTATAAGTAGGGATATTTTAATGTAACCCCTTTTAGGTCTAAGAGATTTACTATGAAGTCACATACTTGATGATTTCAGAAGAGTCAACTATTCAAGTAATTATCATAACATAAAAATGATGATAAAATTTCCTCTTTATTAGTAGAAAATGATAACATCAATACATGGTAGGGGTAATTACACTTCACTACAATGTATTATACGTGTTTTTCAATTCTATACAGTGTACTTTTAAATGCATCCATTCGCTACATCGAAGTTTAGTTCTGTATTATTCTACCCTAGCACCATTAAAATAGACGGAAAATAATATTCATTTGAGGTCAATATTTTTAGAATACCAAAACTACTATTGTATTAGAAAATTTTCAAAAATAATTTTTTTTAATATTAGTGCCATGGTCGTCGATCAGCCTCCGTGCAAGCATTTTGGTGGTAATAGGTTGAATTTTCAGAACGAGGAAGAAGACGATGAGGAAGTGAGCTCTTGAATCTACTGAGGAAGGGTTTCAGGTGAAAAATGGAAAACCCCACTCTGGAGTTCACATACAAAACTTCCCAACTGCTTCAGAGAGTTACATGGGTCATGAGGTAGAAGTTGGGCTGAGGTTGCAAATGGAGGTCGCGTTGTATTGAATCTAACAGATCATAAGCATTATTAGTTCCTTCAGAACTTCTAAACACTCTCCACATCTCTCACTTTTACCTTAACCCAGAACAACAACGGTAGTGTGGAGCTGGGACACGCGAGGAAGGAGAGAGAAGCTCGGATCTTGGAGTAATAGAACCTAGATAAGGAAATTTTTTGTGGATCTAGTTTAGGTGGTTGGCTATGGCGGTGCTTATGAAGTGCTGGAGGGTTTTCATAGGTGGCAGGTTCTCTAGCGATTCCCACCGTGCAGGTGGCCTTCCTCCCACCGTTCTATCCTCTCGGACTGAGGAAGCTTGGCACCGGTGGCGTATCCTTTGTGGACAACGAGAGGAGAGTTTGGGTGGTGGGCTATGGTGGAGCGGGGAGGGTGAAGCTCTGGACAAAGGCACTCGCGACGAAGACATATAGTGCCGGAGGCGATTTCGAACTCGCCGGCGACACAGAGGCCATAGAGCTTTTAGTTGTGGCGGGCTTCACAGGAGTAAAGAGAGCAATCCGAATGGTTGGGGCTAATTGGAGATGCGTGAAAGGCGACGAAGGCTTGTTCGGTGTTGTTTAGTGCGCGCCAGAGCTTCGTGCTAGAGCTGTGGGCCGGCAACGTCGGAGCCATCTCTTCCGAAGTCTCTCAGTTGCAGACGAATGGGTGTCTGGATGGTTGGGCTTCGTCGGAGTTAGGGGAGACGAGGTCGACTGCCTCTGCACTCTAGAGACCTCTTCCAGCGGCCAGGGCAAATGCTTCTCCCCACATTGATGTCAGCGATAATTAGTCTTCTTTATCCCAGTTCAATTTGGATTGGACCGGTTTTCTCAGTTCATGATGGGTCAGCTCAATTTCTAATCCTAGACCGACTCATTAGCGGTTTTCTTTCAATTCAAGACTGGGTCTACTTTGGACTGTTTTTTCGAATTTTCCCATTTTGTGGCCTTTTTTGTTGTACTTCATTCCAGCCCTCTCGGACTTACATTGTACTTTCTCTTATGATTTTATAAAAATATCTTACTAATAAAACAACTCTTACTGACAACGAGATTTTGTGATGGGATGAGACGTCGTCATTCTGGCCGGAGGGAGATCATCGGCATAGCGTGGTTGGCCTGGGAGGCCCAATGAAGGTTCTGGGACGATGACTTCGATTTGGGAGGACGACAGATTAAGGGTTGCGAGAAAAGGAAGCGTCTCTAGGACAATCCATGAGTTGAGAATCACAACACCTATTTCTAAGCTTGAAAAGGCCCAAAAAAATCCTAATTTCTTAACAACATGATCTAATTTTTGAGAACTTAATTACACAAAATCATAATTTTTTTTAAGTTTTATCAATGAGTTGCGTATGAGAAAGAAGATAAAAAAGGAGATCGAGGAAGGGATGATGATGTCATGTTGATGTTATCACCCATTAATTTTTAAAACAATTTACATTTTTAGTGATAAAGGTAATTCGGTCTTTTAATTCTAATTTCTAATATTTAATGAACGGTAAAACTAAATAAAACTTTTATGTACTAAATTTATACATTTTAAAGTATAATTTAGTGAAGTAAAAATCGTGTATAATACACCTTAGTGAAGTATAATTACCCCTACAGGGTATTACTATTAAAATAAATAAGTAATAAGTTTAAGTTTCCTAATCTAGTTTAGGACTATACTAAATATTTAGGTTTTTGTATTATTATTAGTTTCCTAATTTATTTTGGTCTATAGCCTGTATAAAGAGTTATCTCTAATTGTAAGACACATAATAATAATATCAAAGTTATCATGGTTACAGAGGCGGGTTCTTAGCTCTCTTTTCTTTTCTTGATCTGCTTCATACGTCACATAGGTAACATCCTACACAGTTCTCTATTTTCCTAGTCCAATAATTTTTATGGTATTCCTATATACATAGTAATCCCACACTTCAAATTTTCTTATTTCTCTCAAAGCTCAAATCTTCTTTCTTCAAAACCCAAACATCTCTTTTCACTTGTTAGCCAATAGTTTACTTAAACACCATACTCTTATCAACAACCAACATATTTGGACCCACTCCACGGCAAATCAAACAGCACAATATTAATAATTGTGTATTTCCTATTCTAGTTTATTTCTATTGTGGATTAGTCTTTTCCTATTATTATTACTTTAGTTTGATCCATAGCCTATATAAATGGTCCTTCACTATTGTATTTCCCACAATATCAATATCAATCATATTATTATCTATATTATTTTATCATGGTATCATAGGCATATTTGGTTATTGGTTAAACCTTTTGCTAAATTCGAGTTCTACCTGCTCGTCGTTGACAAGTGGGTAGTGTTGGGCCTTTATCCAATAAGTGGAGGCCCAAAGCTCATGTGGTTAGTAGCCCGCATGGAAGAGAAATCCTAATTGCTTACCTATAAAAGGGAGGTAATAGAGAGGAGAAGAAGAGAAGAAAAGAAGAAAATTGTCTAATTCAAGAGAGCAAGAGAGAGAAAAATGAGCATAAATTTCTGACTGTTGGAATCGTCTAATTTTTGAACAGCGCGTTCAGAAGACGTAGTACTACATTATGACCGTTGGAATTTGTGTTTGTAGGTCTTAGTGATTTGATGCGATTTTCTGATCGTGTATCACCAATTCAATGAGGTTTCTCTACTCTTTCTTATAATTGGGATTTGAGCCAATGTTGTTTAATCTTGTGATATTGTGTGCCTCTAATTGTATTTAGAGAGAACTCGTTGTACCTATTATATTGATAGTGGAGATTAACTGGCCTTGAGGGTCCCGCGATTTTTCCTCTCTCGTGTTGAGGTGGTTTTCCACGCTAAAATTGTGCATGCCTATTGTATTCTTGTTTGCTATATGTATTAGCTTGCTTTATAGATTCCTATAATATTTACACAGGTGGGGAGAATCATTTAATTCCGCTGCATTCAATTATTTAATTAGATTCGTTTTTCTCCCAACAGGTAGGGCAATGCAAGCAATTATTTTTTCTCATCCATAAAAAATTCAAGGTTCATAGTTCATGGTTCAAAAGTTCAAGATTCATAGTTCAAGATTCAAGTTCAAGATTACAGGGATTGAAGGGTTAATGATTGTCCTCAAAATCACTCGTCTTCTCAAAAAGTAATAGCCAAAATGTTCAAAATGTTTAGTGATTATCCTTAAAATTGCTCGTTTACTCGAAGCAATAGTTGCGATACAACTGAAGACTATCGATATTTTAAAGGCCAGTACAAATATGTTGCTACTATTGTTGTTGCTCCTACTTCAAATGGTAGTCAACTCTAATCTATGTCTTCCTATGATCTTGGAAACTTCTTGATCAACTAAATTCTCACTCTCAAGAAAGCCTTAATGGTTGCTTAAACTAACAATTCAAATTCTACCACCACCTTCACAAAATCCAAAGAATATGAGAATCCATGGAATAAGCCCTAAATCTTCTAAAAAACTCAAGTTCAAAGCGTTTCAAGTATTCAAAACGTTCAAAGTGTTCAAAGTTATCAAAGTGTTTGAAGCGATTAAAGTGTTCAAAGGTCAAAGGTCATCAAAGTGGTCAATTTCAAATTTAATTCAGTTTCTCAACCAACTTAAGTTTGAGGGGAGGAAATAAGTTTAAGTTTCCTAATCTAATTCAGGTTTATTACCAAATATTTAGGTTTTCTTATTATGATTAGTTTTCATAATTTAGTTTGGAGTATAACCTATATAAAGGATCTCTACAATATTTGTAAGAGACACAATAATTATATCAAATTTATCTATTACTGATTGACTTAGTCATATGACTAGCCAGGGCCGGCCAGACCGTAAAGCAGCCCAAGCAGCTGCTTTAGGCCCACTGGGAGAGAAGGTTGTGGAGGGTTATCTTTCCATACGAGTTAGGCCCAATTTTTACACAAGAGAGGCTCGTTTATATACAAAAGAGGCCCCAAATTAATCTGAAATCTTCTAATTAAGCCGAAATCGAAGATGAAAAACCCTATATTCTAGCGACGATTGTCACGATTCCTCAGCATCTGCGCCGATTGAAGCTGAATCGACGATTGTCACTTCAACTTCCCAAATCTCTCGTTTCGTCTTCCCAAAATTGAAGCTTAATCTTCAACTTTCCCTCTCGGCTCTTCCCAAAAGCCCTCTTTTTATTCGTTACTCACTATCGATTCTATAAAAATTTCAATATGAATCTCCGGAGGAGACCCATCGTTTTCTTCACTCAAACGTTGATTAATTTTACATTTAGGATTAGGATCTATAAATTCAAGGTTCCGAGAACTTACTCATCTCATGTTCTTGGCATGCTTTGATTTAAATCATTCATCTCATAATATGTTTCTGGTTTGGGTTTTTTGGGTGAGGTGAATCGGAACTTTACCTGAGATTTATATTGTTCTGGGACGAGCTGATTGTGTTTTCCGGGAAGATGATCTATCGTTGAAGGTGATTTTTTACTGATATATTTATTCTATCTTCTTCAAAACTGCTAATCAGCCGATTCTCTCTACTTTGCTCATTTTTGATATATGATACATGATGATTTATGTTTAACATTGTATTCTCTTCGCTGCTATTTATTCTCTGTAACTCTGTTATGTTATTTTTGGATTATAGCTGGAGCTTATGTTTGTTTCAATTTCTTGCAGTAGAGACTATATATAATTGGATTGAAATGTGTTTGAGTCGCTACATGTTTGGTGACTAACTGATAATTTAAAGAGTAGTGTTGGATCTTTTGTCTTATCTCACTTTTAAAACTAACAGAACGAATGTGAATTTCTTACTATAACTCTATCTTTATTTTTTCGGTAAATGATATGTGATGAATTTGTGATCTGAATTGGTATGATATATGATGATTTATAATTTATTCTCTCTGGTATTTATTTTCTACTGTAACAGTTATAGTTTTTTGAGTTTTTTATCAGTTTTTGGTTTGTAACATCTTTTGTTTTTTTGAGCTTCAGTGATCCGTTGAAGAAATAATTGCCATTGCTCAGGTTCTATCATTCGTATAAGAAGCTATATATGATTGTGGTTCTCTTTTGCAGGTTTTATGGCTATAAAAGTATGCAACCGACAAGATTGGACAAAAGAATGGAGATTTCATATTGATTATTTAGTTTTTATTGGTATTTGCCTAAATATAAGTAATGTGATTATGTAATTAGCTTAACTGGGTAAGGTTGCTTGTTGCCTTTAGGTGTATCTTTTTACATGCTAATAAAAATTCGAAAGTACCTGCTATGTTTTTTTTGTTATAAAAAACGAAAGGCCTCAATTGAAATTATCGCTTTAGGCCCCAATAACTGTTGAGCTGAGCCTGTGACTAGCACCACCTATATCAATATGCCAACAGATGAGTAGGCACTAGTAGAGGAGCCCGCTAGAAGGCACATACACCACAAAGCCTGAGAACCTTAGAAGTCAGGTCATGAAGGATTCTAACTTCTAAGAGGTATTTGACCTATTTGATGAGATACCAACATATTATGGTGAGCAATATCGGATGCTCCAAACCATATTGTTTTTCTCTAAGCGTAATTGTGGAGGGCCTAATACATGAGCACATAGTAGGGTTGGTGTGAGTGCACTAGATGGATTTGCATATGGCTGGAATGTTTGAGCACATCAGGATCGCCGAGCCTCTTGACCAAGACGAGAGTAACCGCCACCCTAGTTGCTATGCAGGGCCGACTCGTCCATAAGGCAAGTAAGACAATTGTTTTAGGCCCACTGAAAAAATATGGTCCAAATATGATAAAAAGGCCCCAAATTTAAATATTTTAAGCCCATTTTAAAAATCAATGCCTCAAATAATACTATATTAATCATTTCTTGTTTTAGGCTTGAAGAACCATTGAGCCGCCCATGTTGCTATGTTATTTACTTTTTAGTTGTTCCCAATTTCTTGTGTTATTTTATGTTATACTTTGAAAATTTTCTGTTCGGTTTATACTATGGGATTATTGCTTCTGAACTTATTGACGGGTGATCTGACTATTTTATTACTTTCTCGTGCAATGCATGTTTTGAATTTTGCAATATATTATTTTCTCACAATATTTATATCTAAGCAAAAATAAGAATCCTTCGATTAATATAATTAAGAAAATGGTGTGTAAAACCATCACGAAGTTCATTAGAGGTGAATAGAATAAGGAATAAACATTGAAGGAAGTGATTAGGCATCTTTAGAACATCAAAGCCAAAAAGGCAACTCGATTCAATATATTTAATTAATACTAGTTTTGTACGGAAAAAAGTCTTTTTGTGTAACACTATTATTACAAGCCAATTTGTGGTGGGTGTGAGATATATGTGTTACTCAGCTTTTGGCTTACATATTGTTAACAACTCCTTGCTCAATTTTAGAATAGAGTTCCCTACATTCTCTCTCATGTTACTTTTTGATTTTTGATTATACTTTTTATCTTACTTTACTCTCTTTCCTACTAATTTTTTATTATTAAAAATTAATAAATATTATTAAATTAATATATGTAGCTTAATTGTAGAGAGCATAGTTGGAGTTAAACATGAAAAAGTAGCTATCTATCCTAATTCCAATGCAAATCACTCCCTATATTATTTTAAATATAGGGAGCACCATTGGAGA